>JBBPBX010015002.1:0-25076 GCA_038048925.1 Garcialebias charrua
GTTAAGCAAAAAAAATGGGATAAAACATGAAACATCAGCTCCATATTCCCCACACCAAAATGGCACAGCTGAACGTAGCTGGAGAACCCTATTTGATATGGGAAGATGTCTGCTAATCGAGAGTCAATTACCGAAAAGTCTGTGGACATATGCTATCCGAACTGCAGCTATTATAAGAAATAGATGTTTTAACAACCGGACAGGTCAAACACCTTACTTTTTACTGACTGGAAAGAAACCAAACCTGTCTAGAATGCAAAAATTTGGAACAGGATGTTATGCATACAAACAGAAACAAGGGAAACTCGATACAAAATGCACAAAAGGTATTTTTATAGGGTATGATAATAACAGTCCTGCATATTGGATTTATTTTCCAGAAAACGCAAAAGTACAAAAATGCCGATTAGTTAAATTCCTGACTAACAATAATGATGAAGACCAAACACAAAATATATCTTATGATGTCGATGAAAACGATGATATCCAAATGAGAGGAAATACTGTAAAAGAGCAGTTAGTTTCAGGATCACAGGAAGCAGGCACAAGTCAACTAGAAGCAAGTGATCCGGCACCACCTAGTGGTGAACCCGAAGACAGGTATCCTTCTAGAATAAGGAGAAGGCCAGAATACCTTCAGGAATATGTGACAACAGTAAAAGATGAAAACCACACATTCACCAACATAAACATAGATTACTGTTACAAATTAATGTATGACATACCTAAAACATTTAATGAAGCTATGATGTCACCGAACTCAAAAGAGTGGGCAACTGCTATGGATGAAGAGATAAAATCACTAAAAGAAAACAACACTTTTACCCTAACAACATTGCCAGAAGGTAAGAAAGCAGTAGGGGGTCGTTGGGTATACGTAAAGAAAAATAATGGTGATAGTGAAAAATACAAAGCACGATATGTTGCCAAAGGGTATAACCAAAACTACGGTATAGATTACGACGAAACCTTTTCCCCAACAGCAAACATGACGAGTATTAGAGTTCTGATGCAATGTGCCATCCAAGAAAATCTTATAGTACATCAAATGGACGTAAAAACTGCATATCTGCATGCACCAATAGATTTTGAAGTTTATGTAGAGCAACCTGATGGATATGAAATAAAAGGAGAATCAAATGAGAAACTGGTTTACAAATTAGAAAAATCGCTCTATGGTTTAAAACAGTCGGGCAGAAACTGGAACAAGACATTACATGATTATTTAACTGAAAATAATTTCATACAAAACCCTGCAGATCATTGTGTTTATACCAGGGAAACAGAAAAGAACAAAGTAATAATAATAATTTGGGTTGATGATATTATTATTGCTGCCAGTGATGAAAGTATTCTGAAAACTGTGAAGGAAATCTTGACAGCAAGATTCAAAATGAAAGATATGGGCAAACTCAAACATTTTCTTGGCATCCATTTTGAGCATACAGAGGATTATATAAAAATGTCACAAGAAGAATACGTAGATAAAATACTTGAAAGATTTCAGATGCTAGACTGTAAACCAAGATCTACTCCTTGTGAACAAAAACTGAACTGCAATGAAAATGCAGAGAAAATGGAGAATGTAAGAGAGTACAGGGAGGCAGTTGGTAGCCTCATCTACTTAACATCATGTACTCGACCAGATTTAAGTTTCATCGTAAGCAAACTATCACAACACTTAAATGAACCAACTATAGAACACTGGACCATGGTAAAACATGTACTCAGATATTTGAAACAAACAAAGGACAAGGCATTGTACTACCGAAAATGTAAAAATGATTTGCATGTGATCGCCCATAGTGACGCAGATTGGGCTGCAGACATAGCTGACAGAAAGAGTGTTACGGGTTACTGCACCAGTTTAAGTGAAAAAGGTACTTTAATATCATGGAAAACAAAGAAACAACCAACTGTTGCATTATCTACCTGTGAAGCAGAATATATTGCCTTATCAGCGACTGCACAAGAATGCCTGTATTTGTCACAACTGTTGCAGAACATGTACAAACATCACATGAAGCCACCCAAAATATTTGAGGATAATCAAGGGACAATAGCCCTAACAAAGAATCCCATAAACAGAAACAGATGTAAACACATCGACATAAAATATCATTTTGTAAGATCGAACGTCAACGCCGGTAAAATGACTTTGGAATACTGTCAAACAGATTTAATGGTGGCGGATGTTTTTACAAAACCTGCAACAAAAGCAAAATTAATGAAGTTCGAAAAATACATTTTCGGAATGTAAATAATGTTTTGTTTGTTACCGTTTGTTATTGTTTTCTTTCTGGTTGTTAGAATCTGACAAAATGAACGCAAGTAGGGGTGTTCAGTGGTATAATTATGCTTATCATTTTGTCGAATGCTTTTATTTTGAAAGGACATGCACTTCCTGCCATGTAATTAAGAACACATGAGTATGTATAAAAAGGTGACGTGTCTACTGAATAAACAGTCATTCCCTTTGTGGTGAACAAACGAGAACGCTGACTCTTGGTCATTTATTCCTCCGTGATGTGGTGTATCTGGACAATTTCACGCTCAGACTCCGCTGAGTGACGCTACCTGCTGACAACAAGCATGCATCATCGTAGCTTCATTATTGCAGTGGTGTAATATCCTATTTAAAAGTTCAAAAAAATAAATAAAAACAGAGCGCTGGTCCTGTACCCACAACTGCACCAGGAAATATTTAGAGGTCGCGCATCCACGTAGGACACTATTTAATTCGCTCGCTCGCGACAAATTCATTAATTTCCTCATGAAGTCGGCTCGGCTTTTTACCCCTTTCATAAGTCAAACCAGCGCTATTCCCGCACAGACCAGTGCTACTGGTCCTGCCATTTAATCCTCCTCGGGTCATTCATAACGCCAAAAATACACTACACGCGTTGCAGCTCCGCCCCGCTCCGGTCCGACCTCCGCAGCAAATACGCACCCATTATAATCAATGACAGAATTTACACTGGCTCCGCACGGCGGCGGCGAGCAGCGGCGAGCGGACGGCAGTCCGTCAAAATTAGAAATTTTTCTATTTCTGCCGGATGCCGGAGCTGTGCCGGAGTCAACTTTTGAAGATTACGTCGCACCAACAGGAAAAGGAACGAGCACAACTTCCGTATTTACAAAATAAAATCACCACGGGCGGACTAATCCTAGCTCTATACGGATTTATTTGTACAAAAATGCTGTCAAACTATCATTTATGACTACGCCTACAAACGCAATACAAGAAATAAAAAGAAATACAAGAAATAAATAAAGTATTTTATTCTGAAATGTAATACATCACTTCCTGTTGCTCAAACCATGTCCTGTAGCTCATTTACGAGAGAAGATCAAGGCAGCAGTATCTACAGTTGTTCTTCTTCCACCGAGTGAATTGTTTTGTTCTGACTTCATTATTTATCACTTGATTTATCGCGCGATCTCGCAATTCCCGCGCATGCGTCTCGGAGCGGCGCATCCAGTCGGACCTGAGCTGAGCGGAGGTAATGGAAATTGGACTCGCACAGCTGCGACCTGCGGAGCGGGGCGGAGCCGCGTGTAGTGTATTTTTGGCGTAAGACAACAGTTGAATGCGGGTAGGTCCCGCTCAAATAAACTTGTTCAGAAATGAAGCCGGAGCGCTGCTCCAAACGTGGCGTTGAGCTGAGCTGAACTGGACCGCGACGTGGGACAGACGTCAGACGTGTACAAGTTGTCGTGTCATTTTTAATATTTCCTCAGTAATAATTGAACAGCTGGCTGCAGTGATCAGCGCGCGCAGACAACAGCACCTCCTCCGATGCTCAGAGAGAGGGGAAAAAAAAGCGAAAGTAACTTTTACAAGTAGTCCTGTCGTGTCATTTATAATATTTCCTCAGTAATTATTGTACAGCTGGCTGCAGTGATCAGCGCGCGCAGACAACAGCACCAACTCCGATGCTCAGAGAGAGGGGGAAAAAAGCGAAAGTAACTTTTACAAGTAGTCGTGTCGTGTCATTTTTAATATTTCCTCAGTAATAATTGAACAGCTGGCTGCAGTGATCAGCGCACGCAGACAACAGCACCTCCTCCGATGCTCAGAGAGAGGGAAAAAAAGCGAAAGTAACTTTTACAAGTAGTCCTGTCGTGTCATTTATAATATTTCCTCAGTAATTATTGTACAGCTGGCTGCAGTGATCAGCGCGCGCAGACAACAGCACCAACTCCGATGCTCAGAGAGAGAGAGGGGAAAAAAAGCGAAACATTTTTAATATTCCCTTGTTAATAAATCTGCCTGTTGATTAATCCTGTGGTCGCACACTGATGTCTATCATATTCTGAGCGCGGATCCGAGGCTCTCACTCTCATAAACCTCCATCGCGAACTCACTCCTGCCTTCTGAGAGGAGCCTGTATTGACGTCACTCCGGACTTCGGCAATCTTCGGACGGGTTTCCGGAGTTTTCCGGGACTACGTAGTTTTTTTTGTTGTTTTTTTGTACTCGCCTGGCCCAAATGCAAAAATGAAAATAGACATCATATTCTACTACAGTAATTGTCCAATATAGTGAATTGTTACTGTCACGGTGGGTGTTGTCCTTTAATGAAAGTCAGCTCGCGATGAAAAACGGGTCTGTTTTCCGTGTGCGCGCTCGGTTTTATTTACGTGCTAAAATAAGCTGCTTTGTAATCATTTATTAACAAAAATTAAACTGAGACACACTCTTTAAAAAAGGTCAGCCAACAAATATATTTTTTTAGGTCTGCAGGTCTGTTCACTGGTGCGGCACGTGCACGTTTTGTTTCATCAGACGTAGCTAGCGAAACAAATTTTTAAATCCAGCTCATTTCACAATTACGTTCATTTATTAAAGAAAAGTTCAGCTCAGAGTCTCAGACACATATTTGCTATAATTTTTATTCTTACCATTCCACGTAGCCAACTCTGTGAGAAGGTCCTCTGTCATTGGACTCGTCAGAATTCAGAGATCCAGCTGTCGGTTCAGGTTCAAACTGATATGGTTGTAAATCCATTACCCACACTAGGTGTTCCTGCGTTTCTTTAAATTCAAAAAAGTCTTCTACTTCCATTTTAAATGACACACAGAAGGACAGTAATGATGGGTTTGTAGCTTCAGTTTCTATTTAGAAATTAGCGCCGAGGACAGATATGCGTCATTTCCTTCAAAATGCGTCATTTCCTTCCTGAACTCCAGAAATTACTCCACTTCGGAATTTAGCAGGAAAAACGTAAAAAAAAAACTATTTCTTTAAGCTACTGAATTGAAAAAGCATACAAAGTATGTTTATGTGTGTTGTTTACTAAATGAAACTCTTGTTATATCGATTTTTTGAGATTTGATTTGATTTCTCCTTTAAAGCTCCACTGACATCATCTTTTAACTTTCCATAAAATGGCACAACATATATATATATATACAGTATTAAGATTGACCCCTGATCGTTTTTGCTAAACAATGTTAAATTAATAAAAATTCCTCTCAAAAACAGTTTAAAATTAGCGCCTTTTTTTTCACATGATAAATACGGGGTTTCCCGTCGCGCGATTATGACGTCACACACAGACTCACGTCAACTGCGCACCTTGTTTACAATGGACAAGATACAAACGCGATCCGTCCAATTTAGCCATTTAAAACTTTATATTTTAGCGGTTTGACTTCAGAGAAGCCAAAGTTATTTCCAGTAAACAGCAGGTTATAATTTTTTTTCAGCTCCTGCTGGTTTTTGGAGACTTTTCACTTCAGGAAGTGCAGCAGCTCTGTGAGGACTTACAGCAGCTGATAGTTGAGAGTCAGAAGGAATTCTACATGTAAATCGTTTCCACAGCACTGAAATGGTAATATATTAGTTAATGTTTCTAATAATTATTCAACATTATTAGTTATTAGTTTGTGTACAAAACAATTTGCACAGATCATGTTGCTTCAATTTGTCAGCTTTGTTATTTAATCCAGTCAACATGTTGAAAATATTTCATATTTATTTTTCTATTTAATTTGGACATCACTTGGTGTTATAGTGGTGTCTCATTAAAATGATGGAAATACATGACATTAGTTTGACCCATTGTCTTAATATACAGTATACTGCATATAATATATACTGTGTGTGTCTGTGTGTTTTATCATCAATTCACAGAAATATCTTCACCTGAAGAGTGGACCCAGGTGGAGGAGAACAAACCTTGATATTGTTAAACAGATGGAGACATCTTCAGGATCTGTAGAACATCAGGACTGATGCTGCAGAAAGCTACGTTTGTGCATCAAGACATCAAAATATGCAGAAATACTACAACTGGCCAGAGCATTGAGATGAAAATGAATCAATGAAAATATGAATTTAATATTTTTTCTGACAGTTCAAATGAACATATTGTTTGAAAAAAAGGATAACAATGAACCAAGTGTTTCTGTAGTTATGTGTAAATAAAGTTACAGTAGTACACTATATTATCTGTTAGTGTTGAGTTATTCTTTGTGAGAATATTTGTGTATCTGTTTTAATTTCATTCGTTCATCTACAACTCACAGCTCGTACTTTAGTAAAAACAAAATTGGTGAATGTTAAAAAAAACATTTTATTAAAATAAAACCATCCCATATTATCAAATATATGAAAACCTCTGGGGAAACATTAATATGAACAGATTATCAAAAAAATTGAGTTTAAAAAATATCAGCAAGTGGTGTTTGACTTCATCAGCTCTGTAAAAATGACACTTTACAGCTGTAAATCTGCAAAATCAGAATTTTACTAGAAATTCATTAAGAACTAGTTTCTCCTCATCCTGCTGCTTGTACACTTCTTCAGACTCCACCACCTCCTCGTCCACGCTCCTGGATGTCCAGGTGTTGTAGGTCTTGACGCAGAGGACATCTGGGTCCATTATGGGCTGAATGCTGCATCCACTTTGTCACTTCCCTCATCAGAACCACAGAAAATCAACAGATTTACATCAAAGAATATTGTTGAGTACTATTCTTTTTGTTGATGCAATCTTACCTGCTGTGATGTGAAAGTCTGGGTTGTACTAGTGGTTCAACAGGAAGAGCCTCAGGTGATGGACTGGAGACCTGGAAACCTGAAAACACAAACAAAATAAAATAAAAAAATAATATATTTAACAGATATTTTAAAAGGGACTAATTTTTTAAACTATAAATTAATCCATCATATTCCATCTTCTTCCGCTTATCCGGGGTCGGGTCGCGGGGGTAGCAGCCTAAGTAGGGAGGCCCAGACTTCCCTCTCCCCAGCCACTTGGAGCAGCTCCTCCGGGGGAATCCCAAGGCGTTCCCAGGCCAGCCGAGAAACATAGTCCCTCCAGCGCGTCCTGGGTCTTCCTCTGGGTCTCCTCCCGGTGGGACATGCCCGGAACACCTCACCAGGGAGGCGTCCAGGAGGCATCCTAACCAGATGCCCGAGCCACCTCAACTGGCTCCTCTCGATGTGGAGAAGCAGCGGCTCTACTCCGAGTCCCTCCCGGATGACTGAGCTTCAACTTCAACAACAAAAACCAGCAGGAGCTGAAAAAAAATTATAACCTGCTGTTTACTGGAAATAACTTTGGCTTCTCTGAAGTCAAACCGCTAAAATATAAAGTTTTAAATGGCTAAATTGGACGGATCGCGTTTGTATCTTGTCCATTGTAAACAAGGTGCGCAGTTGACGTGAGTCTGTGTGTGACGTCATAATCGCGCGACGGGAAACCCCGTATTTATCATGTGAAAAAAAAGGCGCTAATTTTAAACTGTTTTTGAGAGGAATTTTAATTAATTTAACATTGTTTTAGCAAAAACGATCAGAGGTCAATCTTAATATATATATATATATATATATATGTTGTGCCATTTTATGGAAAGTTAAAAGATGATGTCAGTGAAGCTTTAAGATGTTGATAAAGACATAAAGAACAAATGGTGCTGGGTTTGGGTGGAGGGGGTGCGTAATGATGGAAAGCCCTTTGGGAGCTGGTTCCAAAAGATCTGGCAACCTGGTGCCTGTTTTTGCACTTTAAAAAATGGGAGGCTGCTGTATGGAGCTAGCAGCGAAGAAATTCTGTTGGTTCTTGTCAAGTAAAAGCTGACACTGTTTGGGGTTCAAACATTACAAAAACAAAATGACACAACAGTCATGACCATGAAAAAGAGCGTCATTAATGTTCATGATACATGCCATGGCATGGCTATGACAGGTTCATGACACCCTTATGTCAGCCCCTTCAAGCAAAGTGTTACCATCATTTTTGTCATTCTTGTCAATAGAAAGGTAATTACTTCAAGTGATTTTACAGTTTTAGTAGCTGTTGTTGTGAATGCACACAGTAAGAGCAATAGGCAGTGACGTGACTACTGGTAGTTAAAAGCAGGGGTGGATTACTGAACGGGTCCACAAGGCCCAGAAGCCAGGGGGCCCTGAAGCCTGGGGCTCTGCCCAAAGTATACAGTATATAATATAGGCTCTCATTGAGTTTTTTCATCATCTGTCTGAATGTCTATTTCTCAAAATTTTCTCCCAGGGGAACAAACTCTCAGACCCCTCCTTGTTGATAATGCATGGTTATACACAAAAGGCTTTTTATACATCTGAGTCCAGGAGCCCACAAGACCATACATAAACTGCCCATGGGTTAAAAGAGCTATTTTCATATAATATTATATGTTGTGTATTAAAAGTGTGTCTCGTACATAGCACCCTCCACCTCATGTCCACCTCCCAGCCATGGAAAAATGTTCAGGCTCAGGATATTTTTCCACTATCAACTCTGTGTAAATGAAGCTGACAGGGATTAGATTAGATTTTACAAATGTCGCAGGGTATCTCTCTGCGTATTGTAAACATAGATGTATTTTCTAAAATGTTTTTATCTGTCCATCCTGTGTTACTCTGGGTTATGTTTGAATGTATTAACTTGTTATTGTTTTCTAGTAGAATTATGAAATAATAAAAATTTGGGGGAAAGGCCACACCAAAACCAGTCCCAGTTACACCCCACGCCACGGCATAAAAACACCTCATTCCACAGCGCTGACGTATTAAATCCTCACACCCTCCTCTTCTTTCACCTCCACTATCTTTGTCTTTCAGTAATAGCTGGGGGGCTTGTCCAGTTTCCATGGAGAGCTGCCATGAACTTCAACCAAACAACTTGTCTTTTTCTCCATCTTACTTTTTCATGCGTTGTGTTCTTCTAGCTGCGCTGCACTGCTAACATGCAGGATAAGGAGAATACTGTATGTTAGATGTGATTTTCCTGAATTTAAATTTGTGTGTTTGTAGTATTTAGTTATTTTCAGGTTAATTTAAATACAGTAGTCCCTTGTTTATCGCAGGTTTTAGGGACCACGCCCACCTGCGATAAGTGAAAAAACGTGAAGTAGGGATACAGTAGTCCAAGTTCAGTAAAGTTTGTCATGACATGTGCCAGGCTGTAATCACACTCATCACCTGTTACTCTCAATCTCCCTCCTTAAATAAGCAATTTAAATTTAAATACTGTAATATTTTAAATAAACAATCCATGCAGCATGGATTGTTCATTTAAAATATTACAGTATTTAATTTTAAATTGTAGAGAAGAGAAGTGCAGCAGGACATCAAAGGGTTAACCCTTCACACAGCTGATGCAGCACGGAGCAGAAATGAACTTCTTGATCAGTTACACTGAATCAACTGAACACAGAGGTTCTAAAATAATTAAAAATAACTTTTTAACGCTTTTATATTTTGTGATTATGACGATTTTACGATGTGTCATACTTTGAATTTTAAGTTGGAAGACAAAACTATCAGTGCATCCGGACAGCAAAGGGTTAACCCTTCACAAAGCCGATGCAAGATAAATGTGTGAGGCAGAGAAGGAAATCAGAAGTAGGAATAGTAGTACAAGTAGTAAGTAGTGGTTTATTTTAGTATTTATATATACAGGTAGTCCCCGACTTACGAACGAGTTCCGTTCCTACGCACCGTTCGTAACACGAAATTAACGTAAGTCGGAACGTATTACACGTGACGTTCGTAAAACCGGATTTTCGCCGTAAGTCGGAAAATGTATGCTAACGCTGCGCCGCACACCCGTTTATCGACATGAGACTGAACAAGCGGACATACTGGTCCATAAACATGCACAGAACTTTATTTATGAACAGTTAGCTAACACATTACACCACACATTCATCTATAAACACATACCGTATTTTCCGGAATATAGGTCGCAGCTTTTTATCATTTTTGCATGCCCTGCGACCTATATTCAGGTGCAACCTATTTATGGCTTTTTATAAAATAAGCTGATTTGTAATCATTTATTAACAAAAATTTAACTGAGACACACTCTTACAACAAATACCTGTATATATTTTTAGGTGTTTATCCTGCTAAAATTATTCATTTATTAAAGAAAAGTTCAGCTCAGACTAGTGCTGGACGATAATTCAATAACGATAAATATCGCGATATACTTTTATTCAATAACGATGATATGAAGTTTAAGCATATTTTCGATATTTCGATAGGATTTTACAACGTTTTTCTGTTTCTGTTCGGGTTGGAGCGGCTGCTTCAACAACCCGCCCGGACAGAAAAAGCTGTGACACAAAACGTGCGTGGTGACGTCGTTGTTACGCAGCGCTCAGTCCAGCAGCAGGCGTTAGCGGTAGCAGGCTAAAAGCTAAGCTAGTCTCCAAAGCGCGTTAAGTTTTCGCTTCAAAACGAGTCAAACGAGTGCTCATGACCGTCAGAATGTGACTGAACAAAGTTTCACAAGCGAAGAGAAAGCAGACGACATCACTGATGAGAGGAAAGACTAATTCGTAGGTGTGGACGTAGTTCGGTTTTGTTAAACTGCAGGTCTCATCTGCAGCGAGTCTTACTCGGTTTCTTTATTTTGCAAAACGTGACAAAGTCGTTCTAACTAGCGGTGGGAACATCTAACTTGTTTAATCTGAAGAGTTTCCACTCGATATAATATGAGAGTCAGAAGATGAAGAACAATAAAGTTTGAGCCAACGTTTCCCTGAAACTACAACGTAAACAAACAGCCCCAGCACTGCATGTTTTTTTATTCAAAATAAAACAAATTCATCAGAAGAAGAAAAAACACTGAATGAAAATGTGCAGAAAGACGAAAATAGTGTTATAATATCTGCCCCTTGTTTAAAAAATACAAAATAACTACAAACAAACAACCTTCACTTCACCTGCACCACACCTTCCCAACAACTTTGATTTAATCATATTTTAAAACATATAAATAGTTTTAGAAATGTTTATGGTGATATCAAGTCAACACAATCCTGTTTCCTGATTTACAACTCAGCTCCTTCAAACTAGTCCTAAATGGAGGTTTTACAAACATTTACATTCCCTTCAGGGTTTAATAACTTTAAACAAATTTTAATTGAATATTTGGGGGGTAATTTTTTTTCAGTTTTATACATGACTTGTAAAATACTATGTTCAACCAAATCATAAAATTTTAATAATTTAAACTGATGAAATATTTGTTGGGTGACCATAGCACTTCCTACTAATAATTCTTGTAGCTCTTTAAAAACAAAAAAAAAACAGGGTTTGTAATAGTTTTACATGCTTTTCCCCAAACTTCAATACAACAGATTAAATATGGAACAATCATTACATTATTCAATATATTCAAAACTTTGTCATTCAAAAACTATTTTACTTTATACAGTAATGCAATTGATTTTGTTATTTTTATTCTTAAGTAATTTCCATGAGATTTCTATGTCAGCTTCTTATAAATAACAACACCCAAAAGTTTTATTTAATTAACTATGAATTTCAATGCTGTAAATTTTAAAGATGTTTAAAGTTAAAACTATTAATATTGACACAGTTGAGAATTTTATGGCAAGAAAGTTCATGCTCAATAATCCACGTACCAAATCCAATAATTTTCAGTCGGGTCATCTGGACAGTTTCTTTTTATAGAAACTGGATGGAGGATGGAGGGTGAAACGTTTCTATAAAAAATAAACTGTCCAGATGACCCGACTGAGAATTATTGGGTTGAGAAGTTTATGTTTATTTGATGGTGATTTCCATCTTTTTGGAGGCTAAATACAAATACAAGGTGAACATTAACTTATTTGTATAGTTTATAGTTTTTTTTTAGGCTTTTATATTGTTTATATCGATATCGAATTATATCGATATCGACCGAAATTAAGAACTATATCGTGATAAAAATTTTGGCCATATCGTCCAGCCCTAGCTCAGACACATATTTGCTATAATTTTTATCAAACAAATAATTGTTTTTAAGTGTTAATCTTCTTAAAAGCCTTGCTGTGTGCTCCTGTGGCAGACATTTGCAGCAGAGCTAAACACGGTCCACATTTTGATGTAGGTGCGACCTATATATGGATTTTTTCAAATTGTTGGCAATAATTGGACAATGCGACCTATATTCAGGTGCGACCTATATTCCTGAAAATACGGTACCTGTACAGTATTTACTGTACAACAGTACTGTTCTGCACAGCACGTTCAATAATTAAAAAAACTGTAAAAAACAGTGCCGTAGTGTACAGTCCAGGAACTTTAAAAAGGTAGAATTAGCACAGAAACAGCATAGAAAAGTAAATGCCCTTACTTTGATTGAAGAGGTGGTAGACAGGCTTATTGGGTGGTTCTGCTGGTCAAAGCTGGATCAGGGGAGCTGCTTAACCCTAGAGTAAGGCAAGCTGTTCAACCCTGGATGTGAGTCCACCCCCACTCCCACCACCCCACCTCCTCTCCCACTCTCCCCCTTCCCAACATGTACATTTCCGCTGCCATGACGATTCAGGTACCGTATTTCTCTGCCGTAAAGCCGCATCTACTCCGTAACTCGACGCAATGCTTTTCAACGGAGCTCGTTCGTAAAGTCGGAACGCCGTAAGTCGATGCCGTCGTAAGTCGGGGACTACCTGTATAGATATTATAGATAGATATTTAAACTCTTCCCACACTCTTGCAGTGTTCTTAACAAGTTTCCAAACTAAACGCTCTGAAAGAGCACAGAATGTCATGATTTCCCTCTCTGTGCCTTCACTGCTCTCAGCCATCTGCAAGTTGTCTTGGCCACGCCCACTTTTCTACTCTGCATGCAGATCAGCTGTTCAGCTGCAGCAGTAAGTTTATCCTGCAGCTCTGGGCTGCACACAGGTGCAGCAGGTGCTAAATAATTTAAAATAATTCATTTTAAACAAAAGCTCCATGCCGATCGTGCGGCTCATCCGTCAATCAGCCAGTCGTGTGTTCATGTCCAATCTTATTTTGAAAAACCGCAATAAATGAACTGCAAAGGAGCGAGGGCCTACTGTATTGATTTCCAGTTAATAGTTGGGAAAAGTTTTGTTTCTTGGTTAAAAGAAAGACGTGAAAAGGCTGGAGTCACTTTGACATCTCCATCACACCACCCTGATCTTCACTCTCTACAGGACCATGTGCTCACGTAGGCCCCCTGGACACGGCTTAAAGACGTGTGGCTAATTTGGGAAAATGAATCAGGGCTAATCTTCATGGCCTGATCACACTGCTGTTTTATAAGTCATTAATGAGCCCAGGTTAAGAGCAGCCTGTTGAGGGGCAACAGGATTGGTTGGCATTAACTATGAGGGTAAATCTGTACGACTCCTTTGCTCTGGGTCCGGCAGTACCAACACAGAGGGGGTGTGGATCTACTCAGTATAATCCTCTAAATGAGCTTCATTACACTGGCCTATTCCGGAGCCCCCACCCACTGCTGCCCATGGATTAGAAGGTTGTCCCAATCTCCAGTCCACTCCTCCTGTTTCATGTTAACACTATTACACGTTGCACTTTCTGATTCTGGTGTACATGGAAACCACCCCAGACCCCTCCCTCCTCGTTGTTCTGCCACCACCTCCTCCGTACACGTTTCCTGCAAGCTTCAGTGCAGATAAGCTGTTGACAAGATTAATGCATCTGTATCAAAAATCCAGAGCAGCTTTGCTTTGTGTTGTTTTTGAATCCCCTTTTCCAGGTCAAGCCAAATTGCCTTAACTGGGCTAATATGTTTTCAAGCCAAATTTAATAGGGGGGGCAGGCTGCACCCTCACCTTACCAGCATCCCAACAGCACTTAGATCAGGCCATAGAGGTCACAGCATCATCTTTGGTGTTTCCGTATTGATCTGTGGATGACCTAATGTGCCACAGTTCTTCCTGCTCCATTTTAAGCCATTTGATGTGCCTCAAGTTAATTAAATTAAAGTATATGGTTGATAATACAGTAATTTGTTTTATATTTATCTGTCTGTATAGGAACTCCAGTCAATCGTATTCCCATCATGGCCAAGCAGGTTCTGGATCTGTATATGCTGTACAAGCTGGTGACAGAGAAAGGAGGCCTCGTTGAGGTCATCAACAAGAAGATCTGGAGGGAAATCACAAAGGGACTCAACCTGCCCACATCCATCACCAGTGCTGCTTTTACTCTGCGTACACAGTGAGTTTTTGTGTCTTTGTGATGAATATGAAATGAATTTACAGCAACCAAATAAAGAATGTCAAGTGATTAAAATTTAAATTGGGTGCACACACTTTGTGTAGTATTAAGCTGTGGATATGTGCCGCAAGTCTTTTAGAACAGATTTGCTCCTATTTTAATGAGTGCAGCTGCCTACATAGACCATGTAATGACTCGTGCTGATTGACAGATGCTTCATCTTGTAAAGACATAAGGAAAACTCTGCCATCACGCTTCCCCTGTCAAGTCTTCCAGTGGGTGTGTGTTGGTATGAGTGAACTGCCTGTTGGTTCATTTATGTGTACGCTTCTTCATCCCTTGTCACTTTCAGTCCTCCCAAGCATTACATCACACACAAACCCATTGAGCCTCATGATCTATTGATGTGAGTTGGGTCAGGGTACACAGTGACTAAGGTGGGGCTTGACTGACAGCTTATATGCTTAGTAAGACTAAATCTCTCTTTCTCTTGATGGAAACCCTTCAGTCGAAGTCACACCTCTCTATCTCCTTCAGCAGCAGATATCCCGATGAACTTTCTTGTATTTTCATGGGGTCAGCCTGTTGTGTAGCGTCGCTCTGCTAGTTTTGTCTAATAGATGTAATAGGTGCTGCTGCTCCTGCTTCTTATTGATCCTCGGTACTGGTGTTTTGCCATTATGTAGACAGCGTGCATAATACAGTGTGCTCATGAATGAGATGGAAAACATAAGAGGGTGCAGAGCTGTTGTGATCCGTTCCACATATGTTCACGGCATGTTAGGCAAAAATTTTATTCCATCTATTACGTTCAGTTCACTTCCACCCAGGCTGATTGGCTCTTCATCAGAAACAGTGTTTAGTACAGGTAGACAGGAAGTTGGGACCGAAAAGTCTTGCTCAGTTTGTCAATATAAAAGTCTGATAACCATGTGGGTAAACTGCAGGGAGTGAAAAGAAACACAGCTGATACACCTAGATTTTCTCCAGTAGAAATCATAGCTATGTATTTGCATAGCCCTGTGTTCAGTGGTGTTTTTACAAGTGTGAAACCATGTATTTGTTAATAGGTTATAGTGTTTACTGTTGTACATTTTTGTTTTTAAACGGTCAAAATATGATTAAATGAACAAGGAGCAGTCATTTCACTGCTGTTCAAAGGAAAAACATCCTTCAATGAAATGCATTTGTTCTTGAAACACTTAAATAAATGCAGAACGTTGAGTTTGGATTTCTTCTGAAATGAAATACTGTGGTCTTAAAGCTAATACTTTCTGTGATCTTACACACTATGTTTGTGTTCCTCTTAAGGTACATGAAATACTTGTACCCATATGAGTGCGAGAGGAAAGGTCTGAGCTCCCCAGGCGAGCTACAGGCCGCCATTGACAGTAATCGGCGCGAGGGTCGTCGTCCAAGCTACAGCAGCAGCCTCTTCCGCTTCTCTCCTTCTCCGAGCACAGCTCCCCACATCCTGTCACCTCCCAAGATGCACCTGTCCGGTCTGGGTGCAGGGACCTCAGTGACTCTCAACGGTCTGCAGGCCTCACCAGGAACCTCTTTAAAGAAAGGTAGGCACCGTCAGCCTGTAATTTTTTTTATAGAGATCAAGTTTTTTTTATCTGATTCATTCATTCATTCATTCATTCAATTACATTGATTACATTGTTATTGCATTAAACCATTACGTTTAAGTCAAAGTCAAAAGTCAAAGTCAACTTTATTGTCAGAACTGCAATATGTATACACAGGATTGAAATTGCATTTCTCTCTCAGTCCCTCGGTGCAACTATTAACTATATTTTAAAACAAAAGTTTTACATTTGAAACAAACCAGCTTCCAAGTAGACTCTTTCAGATGTTTGTGTGTAACTGTGAAGAAAGAAAAAGATATTCTCTGGATAAACTAAGATACTGTATTTTGAGTTGGAGACTAGCTGCTTTTGTGTTTCAGGGGTTTATATGCTGTATTGAGTATTGATAGAGACATACTGCCCTCTGTTGCTCCATATAAAAATTACATGCACAACTACAAATACAGTACTGTAAATGTAAGAGCAAGCAGTTTCTCACAGATTAGGATTAGCAGTAGTAACTAAACATTTTTCCAAGCCTTGATAATTTTATTCAGTTTTCAATTCAGTTTATTTATATAGGGCCAAGTCACAACAGAAGTCACCTTGGTACTGAAAAGAAACATTCATGTATATAAAAAACAAGTTAACACTATTTATCTGAGGAGCAGACTGCTTTGAATTTAACTCCATCGCAGAACTCAGAAAGAAAAAACTCCCTCAGGAGGAAGAAACCTTTAGCAGAACCACCGGCCATCTTCTTTGACCGGCTGGGTTTGAGAGGAACAGGAAGGAGGAACAGATACACAATGGCAGGTCAAGAATCATATGTTAAGACAGAAATAGTATCAGATGAAAACTATTCAATTTTAACAGTTTATTTCAGGAAATGAGTCAATTTGTCCTCCTATGGCAGCATAACAAGCCAACCCTAACTATAGGATTTCTTAAAACTGGACAATGTGTCAGCCTGATGGACAGAAACTGGAAGTTGGTTCCACAAGAGAGGAGCCTGATAACTGAAAGATCTTCATCCCATTCTGATTTTGGAAACTCTAGGAACCACAAGTAAGCCTGCAGTCTGAGAGTGAAGTGCTCTGTTAGGAAAAGATGGAACAATAAGATCTCAAATATAAGATGGAGCTAGGTTGTTGAGAGCTTTGTAGGTTAGAAGTAATATTTTGAATTCTATTCTGAATTTGACAGGGAGCCAATGGAGAGATATGATGTCTCCCACTAACTCCAGTTAAGACTGGCAGCAGCATTTTGGATCAACTGAAGACGTTCTAAAGACGTTTATCATAGCTGTTTTTCAAATAAATTATTTGTTTATTGTTTATTGAAGTGATAGTGTGCTATTGATTAGGTCCTGTTGGTCCATGCACTATGCTGTGATGTCCGTGTGTATGTGTACATTTTCAGTGTTTTTATATGACTTTGTTCAAGTATGCTTGTGTAGTCCAACCAGGTGTTTAAAAGTTCTTGTAAACCATGTCAGCCTGAGGCTATTCAAAGGCCTCCGCGTTTTACTGAGAAATAACAAGGTTCCCACACCAAGAAGGGCACCTCGTGAACTTTGAAGCTTCTGGTCCACAATAAGAGGGTCCTGATGATCACTGTCATTACACCACTGTGCTGTCTGATGTAGCTTTGGCTTTGGTTACAACGTGACTCCTCTCTTGACCCCTTCCGCATTCACGGTTTGAGTAATGGGTTGCGTTTTACTTGCAACTCATTTTATGTGATCACGTGATGCCGAGTGGTTGTTCTTCCCCAAATGTTGTCATCACTTTGCATAACTGAATCCAGTTCCATTTGGTGTAAAACCAGTCGAATGTAAATTGGATGTATAGGACATATTACAAGGTGTTTCTCAGCTATGGAGTACTCAAAATAATTAATTATTAATGGAAATACTTCTAAAGGGGAATACTTGAAGGCACAGATAGTTTACATTCAGGTTGTTTTATTTTGTACACTTCCAGCAGAAGCAGGAGTTTAATTTATTAGTGCCAGCCAATTTGTTAAATTTTTAATGAACCTTTTAACATCTGTAAGCATTTCTTTTTCATTGGGCAATTTTCCAGCTCCCTCCTAACGAGAGACAAGGATGGACATGTTTTAATGTCCATATCTTTTTCACTTCCAGATGACCTGACCTCTTCGATCATGGCGTCGAGGCCTCCCATTGCGCTGTCCCTGGGTCAGCAGCAAGTCGCTGGTTTGGCTAGAGCTGCCACACTGGAGCAACTCAGAGAAAAGCTGGAGACTGGGGGTGGAGGAGAGGGTCCAGAGAGAAAGATGGCCCGCCTGGCAGAGGAACAGCAGCGCCTCATGCAGCAGGCTTTCCAGCACAACCTCCTGGCCATGGCTTCCCACATGCCCATGAACCTGCGTCTGGGAGCCCCGACCATCACCACCAGGGGTCAGTGTTGCAGTGTGGAAATACTGCTAGAATTCTTGGAAATTGTCTAAATACAAAGTTATTGTGCATTTAAAGGAGAAAGTTTACATAATTAGAGGTTTTCTGTGAGGGACATTGAACCAATGGTTGTGTTTGTCCAGATGAGAAGCAGCAGGACATGTCTCTGAGCATCTCAAACAATGGGAGTGCCAGCATCACTGTCTCAGTGGAGGTTAACGGGACAACCTACTCAGGTTTGTATGAGTGGGGTTGTGGGTTGAGGAGCTATTAGTGATTATAAAAAGCACAGTTTTATTAATGATAATGAAATTACGTTCCTCTTTCCTTCAGGAACCCTTTTTGCCCAAAAGTCTGCAGGGGCCCCGGGGCCCGCTGTGACGGCTGCTGCTGTCTCAGCCTGTCCTGCTGGAACCAGCGCAAGCTTCAGTTTCTCTGCACCGCAGGTTCAGACCCTGAGCCCCGCAGCCTCCTCCACATCCTCCTCCAAGGCTTCTGGCTCAGCTGAGCCGGCTTCCAGCGGGTCGCCCTAATCCACGCCTCCCTTTGTACCCGCTCCCCAGGCCTCGTTTGCTCCAACAGGCCCCAGCATGAAAATACAGTACAAAGAGAAATCAAGTCGAATAAGAAACTGTTGCACAACAAATACCTCATCAACCCTGTCAACCTCTTGGCTGTCGAGTCGTGAACGTCGATCATGAGAAATATTACAAGACAACACTGCTATGCATTGAATCAAACACACACACACACACGTTCATACACACACGGACACAATCTACACACACTTTTATTGTAGTGTACATGCTAAACACAATCAGCTCAGCCAAAGCCCACTGACAGGTGTATTCACAACTGAACTTGAAAAGTTTGATCTTAGAACATTTTTTGTTTGTTTGTTGCCATTTTGATGTTTGTTTTTTTTTGATTTTGTGTTTTAGAATGAATTTGTTTTTAAGTTTGTTGTTTATTTTTTTTCCTCTCTTTTTACATACCTCAAATCAAGTAACCTGCAGTGGTGTCTTTACCTCAGGAGCTGTAGAATATTTAACCTGAATCAACTTTATTTTTGTATTCTTTTTGAACGAGTTGCAATCAGGGGAAGTCGGGTAATTGGCACCAGTAGAACCTCACGTACAGAGCGCCCAGCTCGCAGCAATTGACCTCCAGCCCGGGCCGCTCGGGTTCCTTTAACACACTGTAACCTCTTGCTGAACTCAAAACTGGTGAATGACGGAGATGCTGTAGATCAGCAGATGAAATACCTCACATTAACTGCCCTCAGTGACGATACACTTAAAGTACTTTACAAAGCTTGAAAGTAAAAACCTACAATGCAGTTACTCGCAGGTCTGCACAAGCTGTCTTCAAAGAATTAGCGCACACCGTTGAAGAGGGAACAGTAGCTCTTATCCACCAACAACAAGCCCAGTGCCCACAGAGAGGTAAGCTGAGGCATCCCTAAACCCAGCTACAGAATCAAATGACATCTTGTTTTGTTCCCCGTTGAGTTAGCATCCTAACAGCCACAAAGCTCAATGTCAAGTGGGATGGCGTCCTCATCACTTCATAGTTCTCAGACCTCACACTTGTCCCTCTGCCGTGGAGGGCATCTCTCTCAGGAAACAAAGTGCAAGGAATCACTGTTAATTTAGAAGAGGATTCATATGTGAAGAATGCACAAGACTACATGACTGCTTGAAGAATACCTCATCAGACTCTCCAGTAGGGGGAGCTACACTACATACCTCGGCTGAGAAGCCATTAAGACTTGACGCCACAGATCCTGCCTGAACTGAAACTGACTTGGATGTGCTGACACACTGCGGGTGGGTTTTGGGGACAAAGAGTTGGGAGGGTCTTGCTTTCTTTCTTCTGTATTTACTTGTAGACCTGTTTCATGCTTGCTTCTTCTTGCTTTTTGTTTGAGGGGAGGGTGGGTTTGTTGTCTGTGGGGGAGTGATATATGCATATTTTTCAGGGAAGAGGAGCAGAAATGTTGGCTCCTCGTTGTTGTACAGATTTTCAGGATTGTTGAAAGGATGTGTTAACTTTAGATTTGATTGCAGACACAGAAATTGCAGTTGACGGCCGTTTAAAATTGTATGCATGTGTACAATCATGTGACCAGTGTTTTAACACATTAATCCTCTGGTTATTGCACAGCTTGATACCAAAGACAAGTCCAGTTGGTCCTCAGTGTACAATCCTGGTCCCGCCTGCTGAGGTGCAATGTGAGACAAGTTGATGTCTCTGCGCAATGTTTTTCCACTAAACCCATCAGAACACCGTAGGTTAGGTACAATAAATCCTTTTACTTTTTTCACATTTTACAGTTTGCCTTCACTTACTGGAAAGTAACGCAGTAGTACATTTAAACTACATCAAAATACTAAAATCTGAGTACATGTAATGTACAGATGTGCATAAGTGGCCTATTTAGGAGAGATAGAAGTATTATTATTCAGAACAAGCGGCCGCTCAGCCAGGCCTCCTGAGCTGGCTCCTCGATTTTAGTCCTTTTGGGGCTGAACACACCGACTGTGGCTGTCGTCCCCTCGGTAAGTGTTGGCAGTTCTTTCCATCCACACACTTTCTGATTATAAACAGCTGGATTAATCTTGACCTCAATCGAACTTTTTTTTTTTTTTGCCAATAAAGTAACTTTTTCTTACAATTTAAAACATCACTAAGATTAAAAATGGATTTTCCGGCTTTACCTGTGTTGAATGTGAGGCATTGAAACGGCACAGGCAGCTTCGAAGCTTTCATTAGATTGTGTTTTAGCCGCTGTGTGTCAGGATGTGCAGGCGTGAGGCCGTGCACATCACAGACTGTCCGGAGCAGTTTGGACTTCAGCGTGTCGTTTAGAAACCCTGCAGGACACACAGCTGTGTCTTCGTAAACGTGAGGGATATATAGACGCTGCCTTAACGTAGTTGCTGGTGAAATCTGCTGAGTCATCATTTTTCATCAGATGTTTCACACCGTTTGTTGC
The DNA here is from genome assembly GCA_038048925.1 of Garcialebias charrua. NCBI lineage: Eukaryota > Metazoa > Chordata > Actinopteri > Cyprinodontiformes > Rivulidae > Garcialebias > Garcialebias charrua. The sequence continues at coordinate 21,475 of JBBPBX010015002.1, forward strand.
TCACACTGTCGTGTGGACAGGTTTTGATATTTATTTGTGATTTTTGTGTTCTGGTAGAACTTGTTTTTTTATTTTTTAGTAACAGGTGAGCTTTATCATTTAGACTGTGTGACTAAAATATTTTCTTACTTTACGTCCAAGCTGTTCACCTCATCTGCTTAGTCTGCAGTTAGCGGTGATTGTTTGATAGTGCAGCCTTCACTGCCTTTGTATGTTCCTGTGTGTGTGTGTGTGTGTGTGTGTGTGTTCACATGGCGAGCACAGCTGTGATCATCATGCAGATGCTGCAGGTGGCACCACTGCTTTATGAGTGACATTTGCAGGAAGCTGACTTGTCACATTCATCCTTTTTCCACGGGTGCAGTTCTAGTTTATTTGATGGGAGCTGTTCGGTACAGCCACAGGCCTCTTCTGCTACTGGAGCCCACTGTGATGGTCTGATCAAAACGTGTCAGGGGTTGCAGGTTCGTTTCCCTCTCTGTTGTGTTTTCTTTGACCTGGCAGCCCTCTGCTCCCTTCACTAACCTCCAGGCTGCTACCGCCTGACGTGTACAGAATGTGACGTGTGTGTGTGTGTGTGTGTGTTTGATGACATTGCCTCGGGGCAGTGGGCTTCGATGAGTTTGATGCTGAAGCTGCGTTGAGGGACGATCACCGGCAGAGACTGCTGTCGCTTCGTTGAACTCTTTAGATTTTAGTGTTACTGTTTTAGGCTCGTTGTCAGAAACTGCAAGGCCACGCCTCGTCACTCAGGAAGCTGTGAAGTTGAAAGTCTGAGGATCCTTTTTGTCTCTGATGATTAAATTGAAACCGTTTAAAAAAAAACTAACCTGATCTGTGTTAAACAGGTTCATATGCAAGTGGTTATCGAATACCTCATTTATCAATTTTATGTTGTTTTTGGCTTGTACAATGCTCCGTATATTAATTCAACTGTGGGGTTTGTGCATATTTTTGTACTATTATTATGAACATGATAATAATGATATTGATATTATAGTTTTCTCTTTGATTAAAGCAAACAAAAAAAAAATGGGACAAAACACACGAATGCTTGTAAAAACTGGTTTGTGCTGATTGTATTTAAGAGGAGCACTTTTCCAAAGTGGTTTTCACACATTCAGTTTTGTTCATATTAGTTAATATAAAGATATGGTTCTCAGGGCTTTAAACTTGTATGTCATGATAAAGTTTTACTTTATATCTTATGTTTTTGTGTCTGTTTTATTTCTTCTAATACTGGGAAATGTGCTGCTTCTCTAATGGTGGTTTACACCCAACCCTGTTGATGTCCCATATCATCGTCGCTGCAGCGTGAAGATAAGATGTTTGCTGGGCAACACTCAGCTGTGGTGGTCGATTTGTTTCAGCAAACTGGGAACTTTGTGTGTCACAGCTTCAGTGGTTGTTATCAGTCAAGCTGGTCCAGCCTTTCCACAACATTTTATGTGAGTTTGTGTCAGTGAGAAACTTTTAAAATGTTTATAAGAGCCCCTTGTATAACAGCTCCCCCATCCCACTGAGCAAAACAACAGGTCTGTGGTTCGACACAGGAAATACTGCACTCGTTTTAAAACCGTTCTTTCATTACGCCCCCTCGAGTGTTAAAGGCCCATTTGAACCAAAAATGGTTTTAAAGAAGGTTCAAGATAAACTAAACTATAGGAGAGTTTTTCATTATGAACTGACAGCTGCAACGTTTCATGCTATCCTGAGTAAACGTAACAAAAGAACGACAACATGAGTATAAAAATACATTTACTTAAACAAAATAAAGTGATCTGCATTTAACAATTTTACAGCTCAGAAAGAAAATCAGTTGCATCAACCGCAGTCGTCAAAAGTGAAGCGATAAAAATATAACTCACATTAAAATAACAAATTCAAAATAAAATTGAATCAGACACGAGTCCTGTTGCTGCAGTTGATTCTTTGTGATTTACATAAAACTAGCAGTGATATATCTGAAATACCCGAAAAGTAAAAAAGAAAAGTAATCTACAATCTGAAGAGCTCTGATGAATGAATTCACTTCGGTGTTGACACAGACCACCGAGTCACAGATGTTATCTTTCATAGTCATTTTCACGCTGACTAAATATGGACAGAAGCACTTCATGACTAAAAGGAAGTTACATCTTCACCCATGGCTCAGGCTGACTAAGATTGAGGTAGTTAAAGATTAAAATGTGAAATTGTCACATCCGTTCAAAAAAAGACTTCTAGGAAACATTTTAAACAACAGCTTGTGGTTCTAAAATCAAGCGGCGGTCACCATATAAACACTGTCAACAAGAATACAGCACATTATACACCAGTCAATAAACATATATACTGTATACAACACACAAATCTATATCAAATGCTCAGACAAGCAAATACTTTATACAACATTTTACCTATGAAGCTGAGGTGATGAAAATATATGACAAGTTTCATAAAATTATCTTGAACTATTCATAAAACTTTGAGGTTTACACTTTGTCCTCAATAAAATAAAAAGTCTAGACAAGAATGTGTGCAATACAGTAGCATCGTCTAGGCCATATGTGTCAAATTTAAGGCCCGGGGGCCAAATGTGGCCCTCGTTGAAATATTATCTGGCCCCCAAGACGTTATTTTAAATGGAAAATACTTTTGTAATTTTTTTTTCCCAGTAATCTTTGATTATGTCAAAAGTGCAACTGAGAACATCAAATGAGACCAATCAAACCCTTGTTGAAGAACCTGCAACCAAGAAAAGATGTTAGGTACAGGTTGTCCTCGGGTTACGACGGTCTCGAGTTACGACGATTCGTGGTTACGACACATCTCCCATTTAAAAATGATTATTATTATTTTGAAAAGCTGAGTTGCGCAGTTTCCGGTTTTACGTAGTAAACGTAGCGGCGGAAGAGTACGTTACGTATGGACCAAGGTTGACTGCAGAACCAGCGCGAAGCAGTGGAAAAGTACAGGCGGAGACCTTACTGTAAACATTCTGGACCGAGGTTGACGGCGGTTTTACGTCGTAAACTAATAGAGAATACGGAGTGTGGACGGTGTCACCAGCATCCAAGTAGGCTATTAACTCTTTTTTCCCTTCATTATGGCTCCAAAACTTATGTGTTTTTTGATAATTATGTAGGTACTGTACTGTGTTAGGATAGGCTAAGTGCTTAGTAACATGTATATGGTGCAGTATGTACGGATATTTCGACTTACGTCCAAATTCGGTTTACAACGCTGCGTAGGAACGGAACTCTGTCGTAAGCCTAGGACTACTTGTAGATTCTGAAACCGGCCCTTAGTTGGAAAAAGGTTTTAGTTTTGTCCCCCTTTTGTAAGTGGGTTTGACACCCCTGGTCTAGGACATGCTGGCTTTTTTGATTATAGAAGCTTCACAAAGGACGGGCCCCCAGCACTCTCTATGGCAAAAACAAAATACTCATTCGTTAAAAAGAAAGCTGAGCGACAGAACTGATTGAAATGTGCAACACCTCTTCTGCTTCTTCTCACATCATTTGGTCTGCTGGTCATGCACCAAGATACTAAAATTAACAACTGTGGCTGTAGGTTGCATTGAATTTCTCAGAAATTGTATCACAGCCACAAATTTAGTA
>JBBPBX010015003.1:6466-28589 GCA_038048925.1 Garcialebias charrua
CTGGGAATCCGTACCATGAAGGCTTGCATTAAGCGAAAAATCTCAAAGTAGTAATATTCCTACTTTGAGATTTTTCGCTTATCACGAGTCTTCATGGTACGGATCCCCCGCAATAAACAAGGGACTACTGTACATTCCATTTAATGAGATGTTCAGTGGAGCCAGTCGTATGAACTGTTAGTGAAGTTGTACAACCAGTATCTATCTCACTAAAGTTGGTTATCCAAATGAACCACATTTAATGGATAAGGTTTTTAATTGACGTTTTACTTGCAAGGACCCATTCAGGACTGATTACATACTGTATATAGATACATTTTGCATATGCTCGGAATATGTCACAGAAATGAGCATTGAAAATAATCATCTTTAGACTTTTATACAGCAATAGAGTCCAACGGGCGTTCCCTCATAGCCAGTCACAGTCAGCATCAAAGACATGATTCATGGCCATTGGCAAGTCGTCCTCCAGATGGAGATGTGTGAATATTTTGGGCATGTTCTCATGGTGACAATGCCAAGGAGACACTTGAAGTCAGCAAGCCAGCCTCCAGGTTAAAATAAGAGATTGTTTTGGTAGACATTAGGTTTTTAGGTCAGAGGAAAATAAGTTTCTCAGCCAAAATATCTAAAAACACAAACATTCATAACCCTTGACTGCAAATTCTCTGACAGCTTGTCAAGATGCAACCCCCCCATGTTTGAGTGTATTTTTGCAATTCACAAAAACTGCTGCACTCCTCCCCTTTGTTCTTCTTCATCTCACTGAAATAGCAATGGAAGAGCAAATGTGCCTGCTTCTCTTTTTTTTAAAAAAGAGGGGAAAAACAGTTTGCGACTGTTTCATTTTAAGAAGCATCTTAACATCCAGATCATTAAAATGTCACATTTCTAAATAAAGATCACATAAAGAAAATTAACATGAGTTGAAATGTGTAAGATTTCTTGATCGTTGATTGATAATTTACGGGGGAAAAATAGGATTTCTATACTAAATGAAAAAAAAGATTTAAACTGAATCGCAGCTATTGTGTAAGCAATTGTGTTTACACATGCTTGAAAATATTCTGTTAATTTTTGTTCATTATGTATTTCTTGGTGTTCTTTGCAGGCTGAAATATTATAATGAAACACTTTGGAGCAAATATACACAGTAACATTCCGAAACTGGAGGCCAGAATGGCAAATATTTCCACAGCCACAGTAAACTTTCCAGGAGAGGTGATATATGCTGGGATGAAGGTGATCCACACTGCACAGAAGATCAGCATGCTGAAGGTTATCATCTTGGCTTCATTAAAGTTATCAGGTAGTTTTCGAGCTAGAACAGCTAACACAAAGCATAAAAAAGCCAGCAGGCCAATGTACCCGAGCACAGCCCAGAAGCCAACAGCAGAGCCTAATGCACATTCCAGGATGATCTTCTCTTTGTATGTGCCTAGATTTTCCATTGGGAAAGGAGGGCTGAGTATCAGCCAAATTGTACATATCACAACTTGAATGAATGTGAAAAACATAACCGTCATTTTTTGTTGTGGATGTCCAAACCATTTCATGGCATTACTACCTGGAACTGTAGCTTTGAAGGCCATTAAAACTACCACAGTTTTTCCAAGAACACAGGAGATACAGAGAACAAAGATGATACCAAAAGCTGTGTGCCGTAGCATGCAGGACCATTTAGAGGGAGCTCCAATAAACGTTAATGAACATAAAAAACACAGAGTCAGAGAGAAGAGCAACAAGAAGCTCAGCTCAGAGTTGTTGGCTCTGACAATTGGAGTTGTTCTGTGACAAAAGAAAATAACTGCTATAATGATGGCCAGACAAGCTCCAAAAACAGAGAATGCAACCAGGATGATTGACAGGACTTCATCAAAGGACAGAAACTCGATAAGTTTAGGGAAACAAGTATCTTTTTCAGTATTAGGCCAGAATTCTGTGGGGCATGGAAAGCAATCAGGAGAATCTAAAAATACAAAGAAGAAAATCAATAGAATAAAAAATATTTAAAAAATGAATGCTAGTACTCAGTTATTTAAGAAAAATTAATTGCATTGAAAACCATAATATTAACCTGTTGTATTACTGATCTCTCCTTCAGGACATGGTATACAATCATAGCAGCAGATGGGTTTTCCTTTCTGCAACACTTTATGAGTTCCTGGTGGACAACTCTCTGAGCACACTGACACCGGAATCTGTTACAAACACAGCCAAGAAATTAATTATTTTTATTTTTAACCTGCTACTTTTATGCTGCAATTTATTATTATTATTTTCAAGATTAATAACATTGGTCTCACTGCTTGCGTGCCACCTTCCACCCAGGTTATGTTCCTGTTTATCTGAAACTCCTGGCCTTTTGGCAGTGAGGCATCATAATATCCGATTGTTACCAACTTAATAACACCACTGTCACTTGTCTGCCAGTTGACAAGTTCATAATAAGCCGCTGGATCCCCATTAGCATCAAAAGACACAGGATAACCATTCTGGGAAAACTTGACTTTTCTGAGTTCAGTTAAAACCTTTAAAACGTAAAGAATTGTACTGTTAATTTGCTGCTTAAGGTCTTAACAAATACACTTAGATCCCCCTCACACCAATTTTTTTTGTAACTGACCTGTTTGTTTTCCAGTCTGATATTTCTGTCACACTCAGTGGTGAAATTGGTTTCTTTACACACTGCATTGTGAATGGCATGAGCTATTGCATACACAGCCTTATACACCATGTTAGTAGGTCTTAGTTCAGATGTGTCAGTGTATGGGCTGTTGAGGGCTGTTAAGTCTTCAGTATGATCACACACTCTCTTGCCTGCATCATTATCTAAATGCACATGAAAATAGAGGAGAATTTTCTTCCCGTCACAACTACATTGTACAAATAAATATTTATTACTGTCTTCAAAATCGTAAGTCAACTCATAAAATGTAAAATGCAGTTTAAGTTAGGTTGTTGTTCTTCTAGTACTTAGTACTGTTGCACTATGTGGAAATGTTACTGAATTTATCAGCAATAAAAAGATTTTGAAGCAATTAAAAAATATTTTCAATTAACAAGAAGTTAGAAGTAAACAGTGCATAAAATCAGTTGCAACTAATTCCTCAGAACACAGCTAAGAAAGCCTGGCTGTGGGTTAAAAAATAAATATGTAAAGGCCTTCTCACTTTTTGTCAATGTACAGTTGAATGCATCTTCCCAGAACTCAGTAAGCACAGAGGAGGCAGCTACTTCAGTGGGAGAAAGATCCAGTAGAAAGTCTCTGAGACCTGGGATGGCAGACTGCTGAATGGCAACTCCAATGGCTCCTGCACAGTAATTATATCTCAGGAAGTTTGGGTCTGTTATCCAACCCTCACTTCCTATCCATTGACGTGGTGGTGGAAGCTCCTGAGCCAGTTCCTCCAACAGTACACTCATATCTCCAGACGCTATAAATGCAACAACAACCACTGCCGTCGATCTGCAGAGACATAAAATTGTTTTAATTTTTATTTACTTCCATCCATCCATCTATCCATTCATCCATTATCTTCACCCACTTCTTCCTTAATGGGTCGTGGGGTTCACTGGTGCCCATATCCAGCAGTCACAGTGTGAGAGCTAGGGTACAACTTAAACTATATTTGTAAATATGTATTTTATTCCATCATTTAAATAAAAGTGCAGACAAATAAAAATGTGGGGTGTCCTATTTGTTTTCTTGTGAAAATTTTTAGCAGTATTTTTTTAAACCATTTAATTCCTTTTAGTATTGAACATTTTTAGTTTTCATTCACAAGAATATAAGGAAAGAGATAAACCTGCGGATAACATCTGCCACTCTCTTGATCTTGCCTCGTGGGTCGGTCCTAAAAAAGGCTTCAGAGTACTCCACACAAATTCCCTCTCTCTGTGCTGCATTAAGAAAAGATGCCATACCGTTATTTCCGTAATCTGAGTCAGAGCGGACAGCACCTATCCAAGTCCAGCCAAAGTGTTTCACCAGCTTGACCAGAGCATCAGCTTGGAACTGATCACTGGGAATTGTTCTGAAAAATGCTGGGTGCCGCTGTTTATCTGACAGGCAGGCACAAGTGGCAAAGTAACTCACCTAAAGAGACAAAAACAATAAAGTAGTTCTTAATTTGCCAAAGGAAAATATTACAACTATTTTTTTTACTTTGACTTTTGCAGTAATTTTAGACTACTTACAAGAGGGATGTTGAAGGACCCTATAATGCTTGACATGCTGATTGTTGTTGTTGATGCAGAGTCGCCCACAGCTGCCATCACCACACCAGATTGTGAACAGTTTCTGTTTTTGTAAAACTCAGGATCTTGACCGTTTGATAGTTGAAATGCTACATGCACAGCTACGGGCACAGAGGCACATGAGTCATAGATTTGATATCCAAGTTTGATGCCTGGCAGCAGCTTTGTGCTGTTGTTTATCTCATTCATAGCAAAAATCATTGCTCGAGAAAATTGCAGTTCCTGGGCTATAAATCTGCAGAGAATCAACAAAAGGGAAATTTTGACATTTACAAACAATAAACAAAATTGATTATTTATATCAACATGTGAAAGATAGAGGAGCAATTAACTATTCATTCCTCTGCATATTTTTAAATTCTGATTTTTAAAAGATTTATTATAGGACCATGCATATAATGTGTGAACAAAAAAATTAATTGGTTAAAATCAAATATCTAAATAAAAATGTGCAAAAACACAACAACAAAAAACACAACTAATTAATCCAAAGTGCACATATTAGAGTTTAGAAACACACACACATTATTAAAATGATACCTTTTTTTTTACTTTAACAAATTATATTTGTAAAATAAAACTTTAACATCAGAGCAAACTTTCCAGAAAAACACATTTTTGCATTCATGCACATCTAAAATTATTTTCCATCTATTTTTCTTACTAACCTCCCTGCGCACATTAAAACCTCAGGCTTGCTGTTGTAATGATAAGTCCCTGTGCGCACCTCGTAGTGAATAGCAAAAACACCTCCGATTACAAAGTCGCCATCAGTTGAGAATGCAGGTAAACGAGGAGCACCCTGCAGAGTACACTTTATCAGTGAAGTGTCAATACTGACACCAGCACCAGTCAAAGCCTTTATAGGCTCAACGCTTTGTTTCAGGCCATCCAGACAACCAACCAAGACAACAGTAGTTATCACCGTGAGCGAAGTCATAGCTACTTGTAATCTCAGGTCAATAACAATATGTTTGGTCTTCATTTCTTAACTGTTTGTGTTTGGGTCTAAGCTTGTTTTCCTTTTAACCGTGTCTATTATATCCGTGAGGTTGTCTTCCATCAGCATTGAAAGGACCAAAGACTAACCCCATGAGTTTTAATTACATAATTTAACAAATACCTAATTTCCTCTCCCCCCATTATATATTGTCTGTTTGAATTTTGTTGATCAAGAATATACATTTTCCTGTTGTTCTTTTATATTCATTTTAAGCTTAAACCAAACTTATGCCTGTACATTTTCTTTTTAATTGTTTTTTTGATTATGATGCTTTCTATGACTTGACATTAGGCAAATGTAATTTTTAAATGTTACATTTTGATTTGAATTGATTGCACTGGGTTATTGGAGGTAAACAATAAAAATAGTTGTATTTTATAATAATAATAATAATAAACTTTATTTGTATAGCACCTTCCTACAATGCCTTGCATTGACCAAGGTGCTTAACAGGATAAAAAGATGAATAAACTGGAACAATAAATCAATGAAAATAGAATAAGAAACAACAGCAATAAAAGAAGGCAATGGAAATAAAAAATGCTACATACTAAAATAACACAAGTAATAAAAGTTACACACTGAAAGCTTTTTTGAACAAGTGGAAATAAAAAGGCAATGGAAATAAAAAATGCTACATATTAAAATACCAAAAGTAATAAAAGTTACACACTGGAAGCTTATTTGAACAAGTGGAAATAAAAAGGCAATGGAAATAAAAAATGCTACATATTAAAATACCAAAAGTAATAAAAGTTACACACTGAAAGCTTTTTTGAACAAGTGGGTCTTCAGTCTGGTTTTGAACAGAGTCAGATCAGAGGTGGCACGCAGCTCAAGGGGGAGGCTGTTCCAGGCTTTTGGGCCGGCAACAGAAAATGACCGGTCTCCCCATTGTTTGTACCTTGAGCGAGGCACCTCCAGCAGGTGTAGACTGGCAGATCGTAAAGCCCGAGATACACTCGAGCGTCCTCACGATACGCCTATACGCAGCGTACGTACGCTGTGGCAAAAGCGTAGCCCCGCGTAGCCCCTCAGGGCACGTACGCGCAAAAGTATTTTTTTTACTACGCATACGCGATGCGCGGTGTCTGAACATAAACTTCCCCGGCGCCGGACTGTTTTGTATGTTACACAAATTAAATAAATTCCCCTTCTTTATCGCTGATCGGGCCTTTTCTTTTGTTTTTTTGCCTAAAGTCAAGTAACCGCTTCTTCCTCCGTTCACTCGATGATTGAAATGAATGAATTCAGGTCCTACCTGGGTGCGGCGATGTTTTAAATATCCCTGGTGGGCTGTGTGCTGCAGGAAAAGCACTCCCTGTTATTATTTTTATTTCTGAGAGAACTTTTTACAACATATATAGTAGAAACACCGCATGAACACCGCCGCGGTCTTCAAGGCGCTACATGAGCTGGCTGTCAATCATTTCAGTAGGCGTGTCAGCAAGTAACCAATCAGCGAGCTCAGTTGAGTCCCCTCCGTGTGCAGCTGCTCATATTACAACAAGGAGAAAGCGAGCGTTTGAAAGCTGATAGTTTCTGACATATGCTGAAGCATATCAGCAAAACACATGCGCACAAAATGCGCGCGTAGAGTAGCGTACCTGAGGACGCATGAGTGTATCTCGGGCTTAAAGCTCTGCCGGGCTGATGGGCTTTCAAAAGTTCTGAGATGTAGAGAGGTGCAAGTCCATTCAGAGCTTTGAAGACAAACAGGAGCAGCTTGAACTGCATCCTGAACTGAACCGGGAGCCAGTGTAAAGAGGACAGGACAGGACAGGAGTGATGTGTTCATATTTTCGTGTGTTGGTCAAAAAGCGCGCGGCAGAGTTCTGTACAAGCTGTAAACGGGAGATGGAGGATTGATTAATACCAACATACAAAGCATTACAATAGTCAAGTCTGGAGGTCACAAAGGCATGGATGGCCTTCTCCAGATCACCACGGCTGAGAAATGACTTGACTTTGGAGAGCAGACGGAGCTGGAAAAAGCTGGTCTTGACAACAGAACTGATCTGTTTATCAAACTTTAAGTTGGAGTCAAGCTGCACTCCAAGATTTCTGACCACCGGGTTGAAGTGGGGGAGGGGAAAACCAACACTGGGACTGGGAAGGATGTTGTTGGTGTCATCAGGTGCACCAAATAAAATGCATTCAGTTTTATCTGTGTTTAGGTGGAGGAAGTTTTGAGAGAGCCAGTGCTTAATGTCATTTAAGCAGTTGACAAGAGTGTTTGAACTGAGTGAGGGGTTGGGAGTGACTGGCAGATAGATTTGTAAATCGTCTGCATACATGTGAAAAGACAGGTTATGACGTGTGATGATTGATCCTAATGGCAGCATGTAAAGAGAGAAGAGGACTGGCCCTAGAATAGATCCCTGTGGTACGCCAGAGGTCAGAGGGGTTGATGAAGAGGAGGACTGTTACATATCCTGAGGAAGCTGCCAATGCTGACACCTATAGTTCTTATGTATGTTGACTGCAGTCATGCTTTTGTGTGGTTAATTAGTCTGATTGTGATCAGGCTTGTGTGTGTTCAGCCAGGAACACCTGAGAGCCACGCCTATATATACTTCAAGTTGACTGTGCTTGAATGCGGAGTGTTGTGAGCTCAGAGGAGGTTGCTTTATTGCTGAGCTGTTTGAGTACTGTTTGGGTACTGTTTGAGTACTGTTTGGGTACTGTGGGGTGTTCTCCGCCCGCCCCTGCCTGTCTTGAAGTCTGATCTTCTGTTTAGAAGGTTCTTGGTGAGTAACTACTAGCTCATGTTTGGTCTTGACTGCTAGATGCACTTAAAGAGTGGCTACTAGCTCATGTTTGGTCTTGACTGCTAGTTGCATTTGTGTCAGCTCATTTGTTTGTGGAGTTTGACTGTGCTTGATGCACTTAGGAATGTTTGCTCATCTTTTGACTTTTGTTGTGCTTAGTGCACTGGGTAGCTGAAGGCTGCATTGATGACATTAGGATCCTGCTAATGATAATTGAGATCAGGGATACTGACCTGTGTGGTTTGGTTAAGTTGGTTTAACCAGGAGGTTGTGTGGCTGGTCCAGAGGTGACCAGCTGTTTGGAGCTTGGAGCTGTTTGGAGCTGTTTGGAGCTTGGAGCTGTTTGGAGCTGTTTGGAGCTTGGAGCTGTTTGGAGTTTTTGTTGGTTTGCCTAATGACAGAGTGAGATCGGTAGTCCAGTTATATCGTTTTTCTTTTACCCCTAGGGTCCCCTTTTGGTCAGGTAGTCCGTCTCCAGACAGGCTGCGACGGCCCTGTTTTTATGGGTTGGGCCGACGCTGGGGACGTTATATTCTTTTTGGCTGACTCACTCTTGTCCACCATTTATTTGTACTTTTGTCTGTCTATTTTTGCTCCCTTTTTGTTGCCCTGTGCCAGAAGACGGTGCACTCCGCACCTGGAGGGAGGAGTCGGGCAGTTTTCAATAAAGCTTTTTATTTTTACATTCTGCCTCCTTGTGTCTTGTGTCCCGTTAATGTGTTCGGCCTGAGCCAGCCGTAACATATTTTGGGCGCCTCGTCCGAGATCTTGAATCCTTTTTGAATCCTTGTCTGGATCTTGAATCCTTTTTTACTCCTTGTCTGGATCTTGAATCCTTTTTGAGCCCTTGTCTGGATTCTTTTAATCCCTTTTGAGTCCTTGCCTGGATCTTTGAGACATTGTCTGGATTTTTGAGTCCTTGTTGTGCTGTAGTTTGCACTCTCTCTGGAGCTGACAGGACCAGCTCCTGGTTGCTGATTGAGCTGAAACACGCAGCTGTGTGTGTGTGTTTTTGGATTGTGCTGCTTTCAAATGCAGCTGGGATTTTTTTTTGCTGTTTACAGTGAAAGTCTTTAGAAGAGGGGTACAGCTTAAAAGCTGTTTGTGTTCACATCATGGCATTCAATTTGAAGAAATTTATTGAACAGCCCACGTTTGATGTCTATATGAACTGCACGAGAGAGCAGATGTTGAATATAGCAAACCATTTTAAAATCAACACTATAGAATACGAACGTGATGGTTGGTTTGAGGGTGGACTGCTGACTGAATTAATTCAACTTGGGGTTGTTGTGATGCCTGATTATGGACATTCAAATGAAAATGAAGTTGCTTTAAGAAAAAAAGAGCTTGAAGAACAATTGAAGAAAGAAAAAGAGCTCATTTTACTGCAGCTTGAAACTGCCAAAAGGGAACTACAACTTAAACATGAATTGTTCTTAAAAGAACAAGAAGTCAAAAGTCAAAGTATTCTAGCCGCTCTACATGAGAAGAAGCGTCTTCTAGAATTGAGAGAGCTCCATACTGCACAAAGGGAAGATCACCGTTTGTGTCCCGCTGTGTGTCATCTAAAGGTGACACCAGAGCCTTTCATTCAAGCAGGTGTGCCTCTCTCACATCTACAGGAGATGGCGCCAGAAGAACATCGTCCAGAGGAGGAGAAAAATGAGGATGATGTCAACTTGGGTGACAGTTTCTTCTTTTTTCATGTAACTGAACTTGAAATTAAACATGAAAATGAATCTGACTTAATCCCAGTTAAAGATGGGGATCTTAAAAACTTTGATGAGCTGAAGGAACATTACATTGGCCTGAGTGAATGTTTTTTATTTAGCTCTGAAGAAGAAGAAGTCCCAGTGAGCTTAACTGAGGATCCAGAAGAAACAATTCCACCTGTTTCATTGTGTTCTTTTTTAGCTCCTGCAGAAAACAAAGGAGTTGTGAAAGATGATGTTGACTTGAGTGACAGTTTTCTATTGTTATTTAAAACTGAACAACTCTCATTTCATGATTCTGTGTCTAACGGTCTCTGTGCTTACAGTGCGGCTGAGAGCAGAGCTGTTGAAACTGACACAGGGATGCTGTCCAGAGCAGAAAAAGAGGACAGATCCCCCCTGACTGTCAAGACACGTGTGTCAAGTTCTCTTGTTTCTTTGTGTTCCCTTTCAGCCACTGCAGACTGCAGACTGTTGCTGAATGATGTGGGACCATGGCCTCAAAAAGAAACTGGAAATGAGTCAGGAAATGACTTTATTAAGTCTGTGTGGTGTGCAACAGTGAACTCTTATGTTGACCATAATTCACTGTCTGACACTATTTCCTATATTTTCAGAATAACTGAAATCAGATCTGCTACAGTTGACCAGAAGGTGTCGCTACAGCTGAATGGAGAGAGTTGTCCAACACTGTCCAGTGCTGAGATGGAGGAGAACAGTTTCCCTCTGTTTGCTAAGAAATTACGACTCTCTTCGTCACTGACTGACCTCATCAGAAATGATGATGGCGTTTGTTATACAAAACAAATGCTTTTCAAATTAATGTCAGATCAGAGATGCCTTTTTGGTTTTAAAACATTTTAAGATAACATGATATTGATTATGTTAGCGGTTAGGCGGACTAGTTTTAATGATGTTTTTAGTCCGTTTGTCTGTTGTGACCGCTACATTGTTGCTCTCTAGGGTCCTATTTATTTTGCATGTGCGGATGTGAGATGTTTTCACCTGGCATCCACATCACACCCATACAAAACACTGGTGGTGGAGGTGTTACATATCCTGAGGAAGCTGCCAATGCTGACACCTATAGTTCTTATGTATGTTGACTGCAGTCATGCTTTTGTGTGGTTAATTAGTCTGATTGTGATCAGGCTTGTGTGTGTTCAGCCAGGAACACCTGAGAGCCACGCCTATATATACTTCAAGTTGACTGTGCTTGAATGCGGAGTGTTGTGAGCTCAGAGGAGGTTGCTTTATTGCTGAGCTGTTTGAGTACTGTTTGGGTACTGTTTGAGTACTGTTTGGGTACTGTGGGGTGTTCTCCGCCCGCCCCTGCCTGTCTTGAAGTCTGATCTTCTGTTTAGAAGGTTCTTGGTGAGTAACTACTAGCTCATGTTTGGTCTTGACTGCTAGATGCACTTAAAGAGTGGCTACTAGCTCATGTTTGGTCTTGACTGCTAGTTGCATTTGTGTCAGCTCATTTGTTTGTGGAGTTTGACTGTGCTTGATGCACTTAGGAATGTTTGCTCATCTTTTGACTTTTGTTGTGCTTAGTGCACTGGGTAGCTGAAGGCTGCATTGATGACATTAGGATCCTGCTAATGATAATTGAGATCAGGGATACTGACCTGTGTGGTTTGGTTAAGTTGGTTTAACCAGGAGGTTGTGTGGCTGGTCCAGAGGTGACCAGCTGTTTGGAGCTTGGAGCTGTTTGGAGCTTGGAGCTGTTTGGAGCTGTTTGGAGCTTGGAGCTGTTTGGAGCTGTTTGGAGCTTGGAGCTGTTTGGAGTTTTTGTTGGTTTGCCTAATGACAGAGTGAGATCGGTAGTCCAGTTATATCGTTTTTCTTTTACCCCTAGGGTCCCCTTTTGGTCAGGTAGTCCGTCTCCAGACAGGCTGCGACGGCCCTGTTTTTATGGGTTGGGCCGACGCTGGGGACGTTATATTCTTTTTGGCTGACTCACTCTTGTCCACCATTTATTTGTACTTTTGTCTGTCAATTTTTGCTCCCTTTTTGTTGCCCTGTGCCAGAAGACGGTGCACTCCGCACCTGGAGGGAGGAGTCGGGCAGTTTTCAATAAAGCTTTTTATTTTTACATTCTGCCTCCTTGTGTCTTGTGTCCCGTTAATGTGTTCGGCCTGAGCCAGCCGTAACAAGGACAGATCGCCTATCATGACAGAAAAAGTTCTCCCAGACAGGTAAGATTTGAACCACTCAAGCACAGCTCCCTGGAGGCCAACCTGCTGAGACAAGCGGTTGATTAGTACCTGATGGTCGACGGTGTCAAAAGCTGCTGAGAGGTCTAACATCACCAGCAGAGCAGGGTTTTTTGCATCCAGAGACAGAAGAATGTCATTCTGTACTTTGAGCAGTGCAGATTCAGTGCTGTGACGAGCTCGAAAACCTGACTGAAATTTTTCAAACAGGTTGTTGAGTTCTAGAAAAGATTGAAGTTGAATAAAAACAATCTTTTCTAGGACCTTTGATAGAAATGACAGATGGGAAACTGGTCTGAAATTAGAGAGAGCTGTAGGATCTAGGCCTGGTTTTTTGAGAAGAGGCCTGACCACAGCGTGTTTGAAAGCAGATGGCACAAAACCTGAAGATAGACAGCTGTTAATAAATGACAAAACACAAGGACCAATTACATCAAAGGATTGTTTGAACATTTTAGAGGGAATGATGTCCAGAGAACAGTTAGTTGGTTTCATCTGCTGAACCACCTTGGTGAGGTGAGGCAGTGAGACCAGGTCAAATTGGTCAAAAACAGCTGTGGTTATTGCAGAGGTACATGACTGGATGGTGTTGGATGAACTGACAATGTTCTGTCTGATAGAGTCTATTTTGTTGACAAAATAGCTCTGAAAGTCATCACAGGTAGACTGTGTGGCAGTTTTCAGAACATTGACAGATGGATTGATGACAGACTGGAGTGTGCTGAAAAGCGTCCTCGGCCGGTTGGAGCTGGTGGAGATTAAATTGGAGAGGTACTGTGACTTGGCCTGTTTCACAGCATTATGATACTCACAGAGACAGTCTCTCAGTATTCCTTGAGATACATGAAGCCGGTCGCGCTTCCATATTCGCTCTGCTTTTCTGCAACGTTGTCGAAGAGCTCGCGTCGTTTCGTTGAGCCATGGTGAAGGTTTGTTCTTTGAAGATGCCTGTTTGAGAGGAGCGATGGAGTCCAAGATCGTCGTGCAGGTGTGATGGAAGGAGCTGATGAAGTCCTCAGGATGTAGAGATGGGTCCAGGCTGACAGCAGAGCAAAATTCAGTGCTCTTAAAGGCATCAGTGAACTGACTTGGAGTTAATGGGGTGATGGAGCGGCAGAAACGTGCTGGGAGAATAGCCTTCGGTGCAGGAGAGGTGAAAAATTCAAATAATATGGGAAAATGGTCTGAAATACAGGTGTCCAGGATCTCCACAGCAGGTATTTGAAGGCCGTGGGAGATAATTAAATCCAGTGTATGACCCTGGCTGTGTGTGGCCCCCGAGACCGACTGCAACAGGTTAAAAGAGTCCAGGAGGTCCTGAAACTCACATCCAAGCTGATTACTTGGGCAGCAGGTGTGCACGTTGAAGTCTCCACAGAAAAGCCAAGAGTCAAACTTTGGCAGCAGGTCAGCCAGTAGTTCTGAAAACTCACTGAGAAAGTTTTTATTGTATTGTGGGGGCCTATAAAAGAGGCCACACAGAATAGGTTTATCAGATTCCAGCACAAAAATCATGCTTTCAAAACTGTTGTAATTTTTCTGAGGCAACAAGCGGTACTTGAATGCATCACTGAAGACTGCAGCGAGCCCTCCCCCTCTTCCTGCCTCACACGGTGCGCTCAGGTGGGCGTAGCCATTGGGGAGGAGTTCAGCGAAGCAGCTGTTGTCTCCAGCTTTTTGCCAAGTTTCAGTAATCAAAAACAGATCCAGACGATGAGTTGAGATCAAATCACTTAATATAAAAGTTTTATTAGTGATCGATCTGGCGTTAAACAGTGCTACACGTACTGGAACACAGCCAGTTACGTCACTCTCAGCTCGAGCGAGCGGGCGGAGGTTCTGTTTAACGCAACCTCGCTTCAGTGTTCTCACGGGGGGACAAAATGGATACTGATCGCTGGCGTCGTGATTGATAGCAACAAGGCTTCTGTGGCGACGAGCGAAGGAACGGCGGACATCAAAGACGCTGAATTCAGGAGGTAAGTCAGCCGTCGGCGTGTTGTGAGACGAGAGATACTTTTAAAATCTCACCAGGACGCCTGCCCTCGTTCCGCGTCTTCTGCGCCGCTTGTTGCGTGGCAGCGTGGTCGCGTTGCGTTGTAGGTAGGCAGGAATGGACGCCAAGAAAGGTGGAGGTGGAGGAGGCTTGAAATGTCCATATTTGCCAGTAGCCGGTGTGTTGATCAGCGAGTCTTGGAGACTTAGAAGAGTTGAGCGATCATAGACCAGGAGCGAGGATGCATCGTCGATGAAAACAAGGCAGAACACGAACAGCAATAAAAAGTTCTGGAGAGGAGTTAGATAGCAAGCCATGACAACCGGCACCATCTTGTTAAGTTATTAAATTAAGTTCAATAAGAATGTGGTTGAATGTTTTAACTTGTTCATTTTTCACATTAAGTGCCTGTTTGGTGCTCTATCATGGTCCTTTTACCACTGACCACAATGTTTTAGATGTCACACTGGTTCTAAAATTTTACTTGTAGCTGTTCTAAAATGTTAAAAAAGGTTATATAAATTGGGAAAGTTAAATGTCTTCTGCATGGGGTGCCATTTGTAAAGTTGAACAGTCAAAAATGAACATCAATATTTTGGTTTATTTAGCTTTTAATAAAAAAAAAAAAGTTCCCTTTCAGTTCGGTCTCTCGGTGCAACATACTTGCTATGGGAATTGCGCCCCCGCGCAATTACCTGAAGGAATACAATCACGCCGTTTACGGCAGGGGGCGTCACCCCGCGTCAGAGGTACCACCTCTCAGGTACTTAAGCGACTGACACCCCTCCATTTTTCTCTTTTTGCCCTTCACCTCTCTGAAACACCTGAACATCGCGGGACCTCTCTGTTGTCACGTCACTTGATTGAGGTGAGCTTGCTCCCTACACTGAGAGTACAGAGAAAATTTTCCTGCGTACTGCTGGGCTGGCTAAAGCTAGTCCAGCATTTTTCTACTAACCCAAAGTTTTTCTTCTCTTCCGCAGCTTCGTTCGATGACGCTAACTGCGTCACAAACTTCTGCTAATCTACTAGCAGTCTACTAGCGAAAGCAAGACGACGGAGAAGATGGCTTCTAACAAAAGGAAACTAGGACCAACTTCTACTCTTCTCGTCTCCAGACATGGCTCCCAAGAAGTGAAAGCGGAGGACAAAGTAAAAGAAAACCAGGACGACGAGTCCTCGCTCGCGCCCATGCCCCAGCGGTTGCGGCTACTCCCTCTCGGCGACGGACACCCACGAGGCCTGTCCTATCTGCCTAGGGATCCTGCACGCTAGGAAAGCGCTGCAATCCCCCGACTCCTGCCCCCAATGTCGTCGAATGACGGCCATAGTGAGGAAACGCCGCGTGGACACATTGGCCAAATCTATGGCAAGGACCTCGGCGATGAAGGTCGCACGTCGCACTAACCTGCCTGCTCCAGAACCGGCGCCTGAAAACGTGGACCTGGAGTGCAGTGGTCGAGTCGGGGAGGACAACGTGTCGGACTCCTCTCTTGCTGTCGAAGACTCGATGCCAGAAGTGTCTGACGTAGACGCCAAATACGGTGTCAAGGGAGAAATTGTTCATTCCTCCCAGAACCTGGCGCGGAACCTTCCGGAACCGGACTTGTCGGTACCTGCCCTGTTCGACCTGTGCCATAGGGTCGCTGATGCCCTGTAGGTCACGTGGCCGGACCTCACGCCTCGCCAACAGGCTACGAGGCTGGTGGGAAGCTATTTCTATGCGAAGCAATAGTCAACGTCGCCGAAAATGCCAGTTTTTCCGGGTTTTCTAAAGGAACTCAAACGCTCCTGGGCAGAACCCAGGGCTCCCATCATGCTGCCATTGTCCCGACTCTTGGATGTTGCAGCAATGGAAGCTCTGGGTCTTGCCAGCGTACTCCCGATAGAGGAGTCTCTGGCGGCTCACCTGGCTCCCACAGCCACGGGGATGAAATCAACGCTGCCCAGCAAAGCCTGTCGCGCTTCGGAGAAACAACTCGAGAAATGCTACAAGGCCCGAGGCCTCGCGGCTCGCACAATGAATACGTCGAGCATGGTACAGGCCTACCTGGCGGAAAAGCTACAGGATATCCAGGTAACAAAAGACGAGCAAGCCGCAACCGAGGCCATAGAGGAGGCCCGCCGTGCCTCTGACCTCGTGCTCAGCATGATGGGGACAGTAGCTATTTCCTAGGGCAAAGCAATGGCAGAAATAGTTGTTGCCCAGCGCCATCTTTGGCTAACACTGTCGGACCTCCCGGAAAACCAGAGGTCCACCTTCCTACAGCACCTGATCGAGTCGACGGGACTCTTCGGGAGAGCCCTAGAACGTGTCCAGACAAGGCTGGAACAAAGACGCAAACAAGCGGATGCCTTCCGCGAGGGTTTGCCAAGGAAAAATTTTGCCACACCAAAGGAAAACACGCGTGGTCTCCCACGAAAGAGACCCGCTGGGGACTGTGAGGCTTCCCAGTACCGTCCGAGTGCTGCTTCGACCTCTTCCTATGGAAACCAGTTCCGGACCTGATGAACCAAAACGAACTGATAATTTTACAGGTTCGCCCGCCCACGTGGTACGGGAACCTAACTTTCTGATCCCAGTCTTTGCTCGTATAAAACCACCAGGAGCTGGTGACATGTGTGCGCGAACCAAATATGACTCGCCTACTGTATATGTAAACAAAACAGACATTGTTTCAGACATGTACAAAAATAAAAGTACCAAAGCACAGACTGCCCTGGTTCTTGACTCGTGTCCCATTTTTATAAAACCCAGACCTCACGGTCAAACTATGAACTGCAGCAAGATACATGAGATTCGCCGGAGACGGCCTGATCTCGCAATATCTTCTGTTGGGCAGAGCAGCCTGCTCGAAAATGCGTGAGAGGGGTCAAAGATCACCCCCTTAGACCTGAAACACGAGGAGCAGTAATTTAACATGCCATCCAGGCTCAGCGCGCATGCGCAGGCCTGGGAGGTGTGTCTACCAAATGAATGGGTCATGACAACAATACGCCATGGGATCTAGTTGCAGTTCTCAAAGAGACCGCCCCGTTTCTCAGGGGTGTTGCAATCTAAGATCAACCCTGCACGCGTGCACGTGCTGAGGGAGGAAGTTTCAACGATGCTGAAAAAGGGAGTGATTAGTTTGATCTCAGGACGCAAACTACGCTCCGGACACTACAGCAAGTACTTCCTGGTGCCCAAAAAGGACCGTTCCTTGAGACCGATTCTGGATCTCAGGACTCTCAATAAAATAATTAAAACTTTCAAGTTCAGGATGCTTACACTGCGGCAAGTTCTCCAGTATGTGAGATCAGGAGACTACGCATGTACAGTAAATTTGAAAGATGCCTATTTCCATATAGGCGTTTGGAGGAGACACAGAAAGTTCCTCCGTTTTGCATTTGAAGGAAACACTTATGAATTCAAAGCCTTACCCTTCGGTTTAAAGACTGCTCCGCGTACATTTACTAAATGTCTGGATGCAACCCTGACCCCTCTTAGGAATCAAGGACTCAGGGTCTTGAATTACCTGGATGACCTGCTAATTCTGGCTGGAAGCAGAAGGCAGGCGCTCTCACACTCCCTTAAGGTGATCTCTCACCTAGAGTCTCTCGGTTTTGTTATAAACCTACAGAAAAGTGATCTGACTCCGTCACGGGTTATCGTATTTTTGGGTGTACAGATTGACACTGTCCAATACAGGGCATGGCTCTTGAAGGAAAGAGTTTCCTCCATTCGCAATTGCCTGGAAATATTTAAGCTGGACCAACGGGTCCCTGTGAAAACGTGCCAATGCCTGTTGGGACTCTTGACGGCAGCCATTCGTTGTGTGCCATGCGCATTATTGAAAATGCAGGCCATACAGGTATGGTTTAACTATCAAACACAACCCGCTCTGCCTAAACAAGCAGAAAAGGTTAAGCTAGACCCAGAGTGTCTAAAGGCCCTGGAACCTTGGAGAGATCTGTCCGTTTTCATGGAAGGGGTCTCACTGGGAATGGTGTCGTCCCATGTAGTCATCACGACGGACGCCTCAAAAACAGGATGGGGAGCGATCTGCAGAAACCTGCAGAACATATTAATCCCATTCTCCATAACCTTCATTGGCTTCCTGTCGCCTACAGAATTCAGTACAAAACTGCTCTCATTACACATCAATGCTTACATGGAGCTTCACCAGATTATCTGAAGGATATTCTTATTCCATACTCATCCACCCATTCACTACGGTCACAGAACAGTAATCTCCTTCACATTCCGATAACCAAATTAAGGACCATGGGAGACCAGGCTTTCAGTGTGGCTGCCCCCCACCTGTGGAACTCTCTTCCTGACTGTCTGAGAGCCCCACAGTCTGTGGTTGACTTTAAGAGCAGCTTGAAGACCTTTCTTTTCAACCGAGAATACTCTACCTCCTCATGATTCTACTTTTGGTCTTAGTTGATACTGTTATTGATTTTACTTGTTTTATTACTTGTTTTATTGGCATTTAATTATGTTGCACCTTGTAGCACTTTGAGATTTTCATTAATGAAAAGTACGTTATAAATTGAATTCATTATTATTATTATTATTATTAAACCAGAACGCCCGCGGCCTTTGGAACGAGCAGGAAGCCAAATTACATATTAACTTCCTGGAATTTCTGGCTGTATTCATGTCATTAATGTACTTCTTCAGTAAAGGTCTGGTTGCTGGGCATCATATCCTGGTAAAATAAGATAACAGGACCACGGTGTCCTTCATCAACAGAGAGGGAGGGACGAGGTCCCGGGCCCTCCTCAATCTGACACGGAGGATGCTCACGTGGTGTGCTCCAACAATTCTGTCACTTAGGGTGACTCATGTCCCTGGTGATCTGAATTATGGAGCAGATACCCTTTCAAGAGGGCCTCTTTTGGCGTCGGAATGGAGCCTGAACCCATGGATCGTGGAACAGGTATGGTCATGTTTCGGTAGAGCCTCTGTGGACCTGTTCGCTTGCAGAGTTAGCTCACACTGTGACCTCTATTTCTCCCTGAAGGAGACGGATGCTCCATTGTGGATAGACGCTCTGGCACATGATTGGCCAGCAGGGGTGCTCTATTACGCCTTTCCACCTGTCCCTCTGATCGGGGCGACATTGGAACGGGTAAGACGGGGAGCCCTCTCCTTGATCCTCATAGCTCCCAGATGGCCACTGAAACCGTGGTTCCCGGAGTTGATCTCAATGTTGTCAGGGACACCAAGGCAATTGCCTCTTCATAGGGACCTACTGACTCAGGCACGTGGACAACTTCTACACCCACGTCCAGGGTTGTGGCAACTATCAGCCTGGCCTCTGAAAGGTACTGGCTGAAAGCTTAAGGCTTTGGTTGCTTTGTCCCGACACAAGCAGCAATAACATTCACAAGGGTATCCCTTGATGTTTATGTTTTTTGCCTGGGAGATGTATGATGGAAAGGTTTCCCCTCTCCTGGACTGATCTCCAACATCAGGATAGGCTCCACTTGTCAGTCGGGCCGTAAAAAACAAAAAAACAAAAACAAAGAGAGAAACATTGCTCCTCCTGCTCAAAGGGAAACAGGAGTCGATGAGTACTCACGCTACTGGAGCACGCTTGGGCTGTTTCTAGTTAGTGTTTTATATATATATATATATATATACAGGTATTCCCCGATTTACGAGCGAGATCCGTCACAAGGGGGCGCTCGTAAACCGGAAATCTCGTAATTTGGAACGGCCGCCATTTCTCTCGTAAACCCGGAAGTCCGCTCGTAAATTTCGCCAGCGCACCTAAAAACACTCTATTTTCATCTAAAAACTACTTTTGAGTGCATAAAAATGATCGGAAACGTGTGTTTATATGCTTAACTTGCTAACTGTAGTGAAAAAACACATGAAAACTCAGTATTTTTTTCGTTTTTTCCAAAAATTCGCAACCCGGAAGTCCGCTCGTAAATTTCGCCAGCGCACCTAAAAACACTCTATTTTCATCTAAAAACTACTTTTGAGTGCATAAAAATGATCGGAAACGTGTGTTTATATGCTTAACTTGCTAACTGTAGTGGAAAAACACATGAAAACTCAGTATTTTTTTCGTTTTTTCCAAAAATTCGCAACCCGGAAGTCCGCTCGTAAATTTCGCCAGCGCACCTAAAAACACTCTATTTTCATCTAAAAACTACTTTTGAGTGCATAAAAATGATCGGAAACGTGTGTTTATATGCTTAACTTGCTAACTGTAGTGAAAAAACACATGAAAACTCAGTATTTTTTTCGTTTTTTCCAAAAATTCGCAGCTCGTAAGTCTGGGACCTCGCAGATCAGAGCGCTCGTAATTCGGGGACTACCTGTATATATATATATATATATATATATATATATATATATATATATATAATATATATTATATTATTATATATATATAAATGGTCATGTGAGACATCATGTGAATGTCTCTCACATTTGGCCTTTTTTCCTCTTGGCATCTGCTCTCTGCATTCCTTGTAGTAAGCAGCTAAGAGATGCCCGTCCCTTAGGATGGAGGTTCTCACATGCATTTTGCTGAGCATTTCAAGGGCGTGAATGAATTACGTTCCCATAGCAAGTATGTTGCACCGAGAGACCGAACTGAAAGGGAACTGAAAGTTATGCACCATAACTCATGTTCCCTGAAGGAAGGGAACGAGGTGCAACATAGCTGGCCCTTTTCAATGCTGAAAGCTCGGTGAAGTGCAATTTCTGAGAAAGATGGAGGGGCGTCAGTCGCTTAAGTACCTGAAAGGCGGTACCTCTGACGCGGGGTGGCCCCCTGCCGTAAAAGGCGTGATTGTATTCCTTCAGGTAATCGCGCGGGTGCACAATTCCCATAGCAAGTATGTTGCACCTCGTTCCCTTCCTTCAGGGAACATGAGTTATGGTGCATAACTTTCTTTTTTTTTAAGTCAAATTTTCACTGTGTTATTCATACATTTATAAATGTCATAGTTCCCAACTAAATATTTAATTTACAAGATAAATATTTAGTTTACAAACTAAATATTTAACTTGCAAGTAAAATATTTGAATGGTTGATTTAATATTTTAAAACATCAGCCCCAAGCCATTTTTTGACCCATATTTCTTAAACTCCGTGTACATCTGTACCTTCTCAGGACCTATAAAAAAGTGTCTTGGAGTCCTGATTCAAAAACGTTGGTTACGTATTGTAACCCCAGATTCTATGAGTGTAAGCATAGCCCTTTAAAGCTACGCTAATTGGTTTATCCCTCGCTTTGTGCCATAACACTGAAGACTTTTAGTCCACGCCCACCTGTTGTAGGCACCTCCCGGTCCGCACAAGAACGCCCCTGGACCTTGGCTCAATAGGAAGTCGGCTATTTTGGTCAAAGAGTCTTTTTTGTGCATTTTTCATTTTCAAAATACCCTCCGCCTTAAACTTAATTTGCGGTACAAGCATGAAATTTGGTACACTTGTTCATCTCTCTGAGATGTACAGAAAAACATCTAGCACCACTGCTATACAATAAACAGGAAGTTGGCCATTTTGGATTGAGTTTCCAAATTTCACACCACTGTGGCAGTTTAGAGCCATCACATTTGAACAATCTCCTTCTAGGGATTTTGCTCTATCGGTTTCAAACTTTGATTGTTTCTTCATAAGGCATGGGGAACAAAAAGTTATCAAAAGGTTAAGTTTTAGAGCATGCTGAAGGGGCAGGGCCTGACCTCAAACCTGACCTGTAAGATGCTGCAGGTGTAAGAGATGCTGTGTGTTGAGGTGCATTTGTAGTGTACCTAACCATGGTCAACTGAGATGTTTGAACTGTTCCAGTGATGGTTTTTACTGACCCTCTCAGTAAACAGACATTTTACACAATTTATTACATTTAGTTGGAGTCTAAGAACATAATCTCTCCAAAGACACTATTTCAACTTTTAACCTTCCTACTGTGTTAGGGTCTGTAGTGACCCGTTTTAAATTTTAAATCATGATACTGTCTTTTAAATATATTTTTTTTGCATCAAGGCTTTTTGACTTTGTCTGGAACATTTATTTAAATAAAAAAAAATGTTTTTAATTTTTAATTTAATTTTTATTTTTTATAAAACTACACGCACTTGCCGTGCTGGGGTCATTTGTGTCCCAGTTATGGTATAAGACTATCAACCAATAATCAGTGTCAAAACT
>JBBPBX010015003.1:34205-50090 GCA_038048925.1 Garcialebias charrua
TCAACATCAAGGGTACTAAGGACACTTGACTGCTACAAGTACCTGGGGGTCCACCTAGACAATAAACTGGGCTGGGCAGCTAACACCAACGCCCTCTACAAGGAAGGACAAAGTTGCCTTTATCTTCTGAGACCACCCGCGCCACTCCTGAGACTCAGGTCTTTTAACATCTGCAGGACCATGCTGCAGATGTTTTAACACTCGGTGGTCTCCAGTGTCTTCTATGCTGTGGTGTGCTGGGGCAGCAGGGTGAAGAAAGCTGATGCCAACAGACTAGATAAACTCATCAAGAGAGCTGGTTCAGTTCTGGGAGTGGACCTGCAGTCTTTGACAGAGGTGTCTGAGCAGAGGATGCTGAGGAAACAGCTCCAGATCCTGAACAACACGTCACACCCTCTGCAAGACACCCTGGACTCTTACCACAGCACCTTCAGTTGTAGACTGAGACCACCAAGGTGTTCCACAGAACACCGCAGGAAGTCCTTCTTCCCTGTGGCTATCAAACTCTTCAATTCCTCCTCTTTTCTGCACACAAGACAATAAAATTTATCCTGCTCTACAATAAACACTTTAATGTTTCTGTCTGCACCTGTTTTAGACTTTAATGGTTGGTATTTTTATATATTCTATATATTTTTTTTAAATCTTGTGTGATTCCTTGTGTATGTTCCTTTGTACTTAAACTCTGGCACAACAATTTCCCCCGGGATCATTAAAGTTCTTATCTTAGCTCCTGAAACACGTCAGAGTCCAGAGCGTCCAGAGCATCCGGTGTCTCACTCCACTAAACAACAAGCCATGTTTGTAAAATTGTTGCACTTTCGTTGTTTCTTGACTGTTTTTTAAATAATAATCTTACATATCATTACACATGTTTATATTTTAATTAGTGTAAAATATCATTAAAGGATTGTAACACATTTTAATTTAGCGTACAGTGACAAGATTACATCCACACATAATATTGGTCTCACTTCTCTGTTCTTCCATCTTTTGTTCAGAATGAAGTCTGAATTTCTGACCCCTAAGCCAGAAGAAAATAAACTCCCCACCAAAGTCTGGATTCAACACAAAGCTTTGATAGCTGCAGGAAGAAACTTTTATTTTCACTTTTGTTGGTTTGTGTCACAGAGACGTTCTTGTAAGAAGTCCAGTAGGACCACAAAGTTTGGATAGATAAAGTGGAGATTTTGTTTTCTTGTATCATTAGTCATTAATTGTAAATAAAACACATATAAGTTGGATGTGATGTAATTCCTAGATCCATGTACAGTAGCCTAGAAAAGACAAACCAAACACTGGCTTTGGAGAAAATCTTGAAGTTGATGGATCCATTTTCATTTTAGTGAAACATTTTTTTTAAAACAGATTATACAGGATCAGTGCAAATCTTTCTGTTGGATAATAAGTAAAAACAAAATTTACAAACATAGATGGTGCGTGTGAAAGTCTTTGCTCTATAGCTTTTAAATTTCAGCAAAAATGAAAAGAAAATCTACCATTTGCTACCCACGTAAAATAAGTGCTCTCCTCTGACGTGCTGTAGATTAATTTTACATTTTTAAAATTTCAATATGATTACGTCTTATTGTGAACTAATTGCTAAATGCTGTTACACGGCTTTATGTTGTGCGGCAAACCTTTTCTTTGTAATTACTTAAAGCAAGAAAAGATTGCTCTTAACTCATTTCCTCAGCCCTGCTGCTCCTCTGCAGTGCACTTGTTTCTAGATATATTTGTAACTAACGCTGTAGTATTTACTAGGTTTGCTTTTTATTACTTAGATTAAGAGTGCTGTAGTCATGAAAGTGTTGAGCCACACAGGATAGTGTTTTATGATAAATAGGTGTTTGTTCGTACCTTAGGCGTTCAGAAACACAATTACATTATTACAGCTTTCAGTCCAAACCACTAACTATACATTAGATTTAAAGTATGTAATACTGAACGTATAGATCATGGATGTGGTTGGGTGTTTGTGCTGATGTCTAGCTCAGCCTCAGAGCTCATAAACTATGGCGTTGTCATTTTTTTTGGGTTACATTCTCATTTTTGAATATTTCTGAAGCAGATTAATAAAGTGAAATTAGCACAGCAACTTCTTACTTGCTTTTCTGATTTATGATCAAGCTCCCTGCAAATTGTACTTAATGTGATGAAAAATGACCCAGTGATCTTAAAGAAACCCCACAGTGACACCCTTCTTACTCTGAGGTCACAGGAAATTCTGTTAGCAGTTTTAGAAACATCCTCATCCACAAACTGATCAAAATGACAACAATATCCCAACAACGATGAAGAGGACAAAGAACAGGTTAGATGAAAACGTGAAGTTTAAGAAATGATTTTCAGCTGTTTAGTATTGAGGATGTTGCACCACAGATTAACATTATTTTAGTAAGTGACATTAACAAATATGTTTAACATCATGTGTTATAGATGAAATTAAAGTTAAGTCAAGTCAAGGTTATTTATTGTCATTCTCATCCCATGTAGTACATGTGGTGGAACACATAATAATAATAATAATAATAATAATAATAATAATAATAATAATAATAATAATAATAATAATAATAATAATAATAATTTAATTTAAAAGCGCCTTTCAGGACACCCAAGGACACTTAACAAACCATTATGTACACAGGGTCCCAGTTACATCTAACAAAAGTATAAAATGTAAAGTAAAACTGTAATAAGATCTAAGATACGAACTAAGAAAAACATTAAACTGAAAATACGACAAGCACTAATAGTATAAAAACAATACGCCAAACAACAGCAGCACGAACATGAGTTTGTGTGAGCAGATGAGTATGCATGAACACAGCAACATGAAATAAATCAGCAGCATGAGATCAGCAGTATGGATAGTCAGCAGAACATATCAACAATCAAGTGGCATTACAGTGATTATTCTGGTTAGATATTCATGAGTCTAACTGTTTCAGGGTAGAAGCTGTTCCTCAGTCTAGTGGTTCTACACTTAAGGTCTCGTTATCCACCTCTTTCGCAAAAAGCTCATGTAGGCCGCCATGACAGTCCGGTGCCGCCCCCCTCCCGGTGGTAAACTTCCGGTGGAAGTCCTGTAGTGTGGTTTGCTGTGAAAAACAAGCCGGGACACCAGTTTATTTTCTCTCGTTTTTTAAATTTTTTGGGTTGTTTCTTGCTGGGTTAGAGGGTGTTACAGCCAGGTATACATTTGAGCAACGTGCTGTTGTAAGCCTGAAGGATCTATGTCCATCGGAGGAGCCTACAGCAGCTCTTTCCTCTGTCTGACTCAGCCTCGGACCTGCTCTCGAAGACGTCGCGCTCCGATCAACTTTAGTTCGGTAAACAAAATATTCTATATAAATCATTTTGTGAAACCATGTCAGAACAATATCGGAGTATAACCGTCTGTTTAGTAGCTGTTTTTTTTTTTTTTTTTTCATGATTTAGCGTCTGTACTGCTGTGATAATGCTGTGGTTAGCTTAGCATGTAGCTACTTTAAAGGCTAACTTCCAGACGATAACACTCACAAGCCGTTTACGCATTTGCCGGCCCTCCCCGGCTCTCCCTGGCTCCTCCCTGCTTATAACCCGGGTTCTGCATGTTCGCATTTTCCTTTTTTTCCCCGACTCCGCCCTCGTCATGGAACCATCTCCTCCGTGGTTCCATCGGACCGCGGCCCGACGGGCCCAGTTCACGTCATTTACTGCTCACATTTGATTCGTTGTTTGCAGCAGGGGCTGGACTGCTTCGTGTAGGGGCGAGACCAGAGGGCGTGACTAGCTGCGTGTTGAGTCATCAACTGCGATTTCGCCAGCGCACCTAAAAGCACTCTATTTTCATCTAAAAACTACTTTTGAGTGCATAAAAATGATCGGAAACGTGTGTTTATATGCTTAACTTGCTAACTGTAGTGAAAAAACACATGAAAACTCAGTATTTATTTCGTTTTTTCCAAAAATTCGCAAACCGGAAGTCCGCTCGTTCGTAAATTTCGCCAGCGCACCTAAAAGCACTCTATTTTCATCTAAAAACTACTTTTGAGTGCATAAAAATGATCGGAAACGTGTGTTTATATGCTTAACTTGCTAACTGTAGTGAAAAAACACATGAAAACTCAGTATTTATTTCGTTTTTTCCAAAAATTCGCAAACCGGAAGTCCGCTCGTAAATTTCGCCAGCGCACCTAAAAGCACTCTATTTTCATCTAAAAACTACTTTTGAGTGCATAAAAATGATCGGAAACGTGTGTTTATATGCTTAACTTGCTAACTGTAGTGAAAAAACACATGAAAACTCAGTATTTATTTCGTTTTTTCCAAAAATTCGCATTCTGAGCTTTTCGGTAAGAACTGCCCACCCACGTCAAGTGAATACCCCACCCACTTCAAGGCTTGCTCTCCGGACAGTGCGCAATCAACGAGGGCGGGCCAGAGCTGGCTCTGGGCCAACCAGAGACGAGCGGGACCGGGGAGGGCCGGCAAATGCGTAAACGGCTACAAAGTGCTGGTTCTTGAGCCTGGACTTTTTTTTTGGGCTGTGTTATTTTAGTTAAACTGTTATTTAGCTGGTTAGATATGATTGAGACAGTTTACACATCTTTTTTCAAAGACAGACCGTGTCAACAATGACTAGGCCTCAAAACCTGACCCGTCATTAAACCAGAGTTATTAAAGCACATTTAAAATAATGATGTAAATTAAAGAGGAGAAAAGTGCACATGAAGCTACATTTGTACTAAAATGTGAGTAAATAAAGAATTTACTTAACAAATCTGTCATTAAATAATATAACTGTGTGTTGCACACGTGTTTATACAGTATTATTTATATTTATTTATATTATTTAATGACAGATCTGTTAAGTAAATGCTTTATTTACTCATTTTAGTACAAATACTGTACTGTACACACTGTCTATGACAAGACAAGTTTTCTTTTTCTACTTTACAGAAGACTGAAGCCACGAGATTCATCCAGAGATAAGATCCTACCAGTGGTGGGCAACGCTAATTAAAAAATTAGTTCCACAATTTCTAAAACGCTTATTAATTTTTTTAGGTCCACAATTTCAAAAGCACAAATGTCTTATGAAAATTAGGGGAAGCTAATCTAATCTGCTATTTNTTATATATATATATTATATATATATATATATATATATATATATATATATATATATATATATATATATATATATATATATATATATATATATATATATATATATATTTATATATAGCCGGCAGCGTTATGCAAAATTTGCACTACACTGCCAACTGAAAAGTAACAAAAATGATCCTAAAAGGATGAAATTACAAAAATCAAAGGATTTATTTAATACTTTACGTACATATATTCTATTCGGCCACGAAATTAACAAAAAATAGAATGATCTTTTAATCCCTAAAACCACTTTTAAATCTCAAATACACGGGTGTGTCGCCACCGCATTTATACATAAAAGTAACCCAAATACATAAAACTAACGACTCACCGTCGAATGGTCGACACAAAACACACAATAAAATCCTCCGGCCACGTTAATTTGGCTTGAAACAGCGGGGTTCTCTGCGGATTTATCCATTAGTAACCCAGCACAACCAACCAGCTGGACACAGAGTTAGGTCCAGTTCACCTCTGACCCGGAAGATGTCAAGATTCTATAGGTAGTCAACAGATTTAATGAAAAGTAACTAAAATACATAAAACTAACGACTCACCGTCGAATGGTCGACACAAAACACACAATAAAATCCTCCGGCCGCGTTAATTTGGCTTGAAACAGCGGGGTTCTCTGCGGATTTATCCAAGTACCCAGCACAAACAGCTAGCCACAGAATTAGCCCCTGAGTTCACCTCTGACCCGGAAGATGTCAAGATGGAATAGTCCATTTTTAGTAGGGGGATAAAGAAATCGACCGGTTTTTTTATTGCGTATTTAATGATCGTTTTCATCGTAACTATAATTATTTTTATGTTAAATGTACATTAACAAGCAGGATCAATGTTAGGGATGTAGGTGACTGGCCGGGGCGCGGCGGGGCCGGGGCCCCATGCTGATGGGATCCCCAGGCAACGGCATCATTTACCTACATGGTAGATCCGAGTCTGTTCTCCGCTCTGCTCCCTCCCCCTCACACCCTCCCTCCTCTCTGCTCTTTACGGTGGGGAAAAAGGTAAAACAAGCAGCATAAGAGCTTGTAAATAAGTTTATTGGTTTTTACTGATAGATAATTAGTTATTAGCGGTACTGCATTTTAAATAAAAATAGCACAAATCCGCTTATGAATTATAAAAGTTAGTCAAACCACAAAAACGCTGACAAAAAGTTTAGGTCCACTGTAAGCGGATTAGCGCTTTAGCGCTCTCTAGCGTTCATATGCCCACCACTGGATCCTACATTAAGTAAATGCTTTATTTACTCATTTTATTACAAATACTGTACTGTACACACTGTCTATGACAAGACAAGTTTTCTTTTTCTACTTTACAGAAGACTGAAGCCACGAGATCCATCCAGAGATAAGATCCTACATTAAGTAAATGCTTTATTTACTCATTTTAGTACAAATACAGGTAGTCCCCGACTTACGAGCGCTCTGACCTACGAGGTTCCGGACTTACGAGCTGGCGAATTTTTGGAAAAAACGCAAAAAATACCGAGTTTTTCTGTGTTTTTTCACCACAGTTCGTTAGCTAAACATGTGGACACACGTTTCCGATCATTTTTATGCACTCGTAAGCAGTTTTTCGATGAAAAACGAGTGTTTGTAGTCGCGCTAGCAAAACCGTTCCAACTTACGAGCGAAATTCCGGACTTACGAGACACGTGGCGGCCGTTCCAAGTTACGAATTTTCGCTTTACGAGCACCTCGGAGGAACGGAACTCGCTCGTAAGTCGGGGACTACCTGTACTGTACACACTGTCTATGACAAGACAAGTTTTCTTTTTCTACTTTACAGAAGACTGAAGCCACGAGATCCATCCAGAGATAAGATCCTACATTAAGTAAATGCTTTATTTACTCATTTTAGTACAAATACTGTACTGTACACACTGTCTATGACAAGACAAGTTTTCTTTTTCTACTTTACAGAAGATTGAAGCCACGAGATCCATCCAGAGATAAGTTTGTACACCTGGGTCCAGTCTCAGATCGTACACCTGGGTCCAGTCTCAGATCGTACACCTGGGTCCAGTCTCAGATCGTACACCTGGGTCCAGTCTCAGATCGTACACCTGGGTCCAGTCTCAGATCGTACACCTGGGTCCAGTCTCAGATCGTACACCTGGGTCCAGTCTCAGATCGTACACCTGGGTCCAGTCTCAGATCTACACCTTGGATTCCTGTGGAGTTGGCTGAAATCGGACAGTTCCACATGAAGAGAAATCTGTTCAGTTTGCTGGTCTCCATCATTGCTTGTTGAATTGGTTTTGATCTTTATTCTGTGCCAATTCATTTTCATTAAGACAACACCACCCACAGTTGTCATATTGTACAGTATTCAGTTTCAACTGTTTTAAATGTATAATTATAGCTTTTATTCTGAACTTTGTCAGTCTCCTGGGTGATGAAAACTTATAAGCAAAATGAATGTTTTTATGCTTTGCACATGTGAATAAAAACACTGGCCTAAGAACAATCAGGACCTTTAGTTTTTATTTATGTGTATTACAATGAGTAGTATGGGTGACATCACAATGAAACTACTTCACATTATTAGACATTGAACAGTGTATTTTAATTATTGAAATAACAACAAAAAGAACAAATGTAAATGAACAGCAGATTTATTTATAGAAGATTTTAACTCGTTTGTTGCTGTGTACGACTGCACAAAACTTCTGGACCAAGTCGAGTTTCCATCCATGTCCTGGGAGTCTGCTGGTGATTGAAGATTCTACGACCGGACAGAGTACCTTAACACAGAAATTTTTAGATATGGAGTAAATAATTTCTATGTTTCTCTTTTGTATATAATATATATACTCTACACCATGAATGTTTTTGTTGAAAAGCTTATGTAATAGTGTATGTATGAGATCAACTGAAAAATGACTTCTTTTTTTGTTTTATTCAACCACAATGTAACAGGTTCTTTAAAGGGGACCACAGATGCAAAATTCACTTTTTAATGTTTTTTTTACTCAACTTTGGGTATTTACTTCATAAAAAAACAGTCCTTGTGCCAAAAAAATGCACCCAGTGGTTTATTTACTCTAAGTAGATTTATTTATTTTTGATAAATACACCTGGATTCACACTTCCTGCAGTTATTGACGTCACAAGCCGTAGCCAATCACCTCAAACCTGAGTCCAGCCCCTCACCTAGCAACCCCTGGTTAGGCTCAACCCACTTCTGTATTAAACACATGACTGTTGTTTTTCATGATTTCATCTCATCTTTTGTTTATATGTTCTTAATTTCATGTGTACAGCACTTTGTTGCAGCTGTGGTTTTTTTAAATGGCTTTATAAATAAAGTATAATTGTTATTTTTATGTTTTAGTTCAATTTTTAGTGTATTTGCGATCGCTCCCAACGCGCAGCCGGCAAAAATTAAACGAGCGGACCCCCGGCGTAGGGACCAGCGGCAACGGGACCCTCTTCTGGCGCGATGGAGCGGAGCTTCAACTGTACAGCCTCGCAGCAGCCTCGCAGCAGCGAGGACCTTCTCCTTACGGATTAATTTACGGGAGACACTTGGTGAACTTTGTGTTGTCTTGACTGGAACAGCGATAACTCCCAAAATCTCCGCGTGCAACGAGCGGAGCTGGCGAAAACCGGAAGAGGAACAAGCTAACATTAGCTTCGGATTCGGGTGGTCTCATGCTAAAAGGAGCAGCAAATTGCGGCGCGCTCAGACGGGTTTCGGTAAGTTATCTTAAGCTAACACTAACAGTAAGTCAAATGAGTAATAAAAAAAGAGCTAATTTTAAAACAACAACACATTACAGATACTGGCTGTTACAGAGGGCGTAAACAGATCGTTGAAGGGCGTGGACTTCAAGAAACCGGTCGTTCAAAACGAAAGTTAAAAATGGCAGAATTAAAAAGGGTATAATTAATTATCTAAGAATTATTTTGTGTATTAAAATGAATTAATATTGTCAAGATAGCACACAGACATAACATAAAAATTTTAAATACCTATAGTGTATGTGGTCTCCTTTAAATGGCAACACATGGTTTTCTCAAAACAATGTACATATTTCATATTATCTTGTCTTTGAATATTGCAGAAAATATGCAACTACTTTATCATCAACTTGTTAATTAAACAGCATGTGTTTCAACTTTGTACATTTCAATTGTGACATTTTCAACAAATTTTATATTAAATGTATGCTTCCATTCACAGCACAGACTTGAACTCTGACTATATTAATGTCTGGCTGTGATCTAAATATTCTGATATCAGGAGATAAGTTATGTACCTTCCACAGTGTCCAGTCAGCCTGTTCGTGAGCAGTGAGATAAGACGTTAACTGTGCTTCAGCTGTCACTGCTCAGTGACAGCTGAAGCACAGATAACATCTTATCTTCGCAGTTAACGTCTTATCTTCGCAGCTTCTTAAAACATCCTTGGAATTATCCACCTCTTATGTGCTTCCATTTACGTGAGGTAAAGGAAACTTTTGTGTAAATAAATAAATAAATCGCTAGCAAGTATGTTTCCCCACAAACGTAAACAAGAGCGCGGGACCGCGGGCGGAAGTACATCCCCGGCTTCCGCTATGAATTATGGGTAGTGGCGCGAAAACGAAAATAAGGTGGATACTCGCGCTTTGGTCCGCTGGCTGCAGCGCGCGCACTGAGCGCGCGCACTGAGCCGTGCGGCTTCATGCGTTTACAGTGTCGCCGCTGTGTTTATAGTTGACGCACGGCGGCGCATGGCAAAGTGCTGTTCTTTTACTGACCAGCAGGTGGCAGTACTCTCTAAAACCTGTGCATATGTTGCAAGAAAGGGTGTAGAAGAAGAAATCTACCGTAGAAGAAGAACTGTTTGAAGTCACACACAAAAAAAAGGCTTTCCGCTCGCGTGCTGAACTGTTGTCTAAGAGGAGCAAATCATAATAGAACAACAGTTATTGTGTCTTGCGGTTTTAATGCATGGAGTCAGCGGAGGAGGAAGCGATCACTTGACTTTTGGCAAAAAAACAAAAGAAAAGTCCAGATCAGGGATGAAGAAGGGGAATTTAATACATTTGTGTCACATACAAAACATTCCTCCATGCGTCGCAACGCTGTCTCCACGACCACAGCGGCACAGACAGCTGCAGGCTCTGGCGTGAAAGCTGTCGGGTGAGGTCCCCACCCGACATGTCAATCAATTCAGTAGCGCCCACGGCGCGCGCACTAGCCTTGCGGAGTTTGAAAAATTTGGAGGTGCGCGACATGTGCCAAAACGACGCACGGGGCATACTCGCAGGGGTGGGGACGGTGATATTGCGCCATTTTTGACGCGTGCACCCTGGCGCACTGCGCAACGCGTCGCGTATAAATCTAGCTTGAATGCTCCTCAAACTCCTACCTGAGGGGAGTTTTTTTTTCAAAAGCAGCAAAATGAAGATGACTAGAAAACTGAAAGTTATACACCATAACTCATGTTCCCTGAAGGACGGAACGAGGTGCAACACTATTGCTATGGGAAATTGCTCCCCCGCGCGATTACCTGAAGGAATCCATTCACGCCTTTACGGCAAGGGGCGTCAGCGTCACCCCAGAGGCCCCGCCCTCTGTGTACTTAGACGTGGACGCCCATCCAAACGGTCTCCAAGTGCACTTCACCGAGCTTCAGCATTGAAAAGGGCCAACTGTGTTGCACCTCGTTCCCTCCTTCAGGGAACATGAGTTATGGTGCATAACTTTCAGTTCCCTTATCAGTCAGTCACTCGGTGCAACACTATTGCTATGGGAACGTAATTCAATCACGCCCTTGAAATGCTCAGTAAAATGCATGCTTGTGAGAACTCCAGTCTTATACATCAGGCAATTTGGCTGTTTCCTACTCTGGGTTAGAGAGTACAGCCTGAGTGACGTCCCATGCAGTGACATCCAAACTATAATGCTTTGCAAACGTGTTTGTTGAACTCCAGTTTGCAGCAGCACAGATGTTTGCAACTGGTACGCCCTTAAAAAAGGTACCACGAGGTTGCTAGGCCTCGAGTGGAATGGGCGTGTACCCCAGAGGGTCCTTGTTGACCTTTGTTGCTGTAGCCCTCTCTAAGGCCTCGGCCACCCAGTGTGAGAGGCGCTGCTTTGAAAGGGCTCTGCCAGCAGATAGATTGGCAAAACATACAAACAGCTGGTTTGATTTTCTCCAACTGACAGTACTTTTAATGTAAGCACTTAGGGCCCTGACAGGGCAGAGTGCATTCCACCTCCTCTGTCCTTCAGAGAGGACAGGGTAGGGAGGAAACGTTGAGAGACCAGAATCCAGATTTCTGGGATATAGAGTTGGAACCTTTGGCACGTATGCAAGGTTTGGACGCAGGGTGACCTTTGCCCCATCACGGGCAAACCTAGTACACATTGGGTGTACAGAGAAAACGTGGAGGTCACCCACACGTTTAGCTGAGCAAAGAGCTAAGAGCAAGGCAGTTTTATAAGATAACAAATCTATTTTAATGCTAATAGGCTCAAATGGAGGCTCACAACAAGCATCCAGGACTAACTGTAGGTCCCAGTCAGGGGCCAAAGTCCTGCTGGAGGTATTTTCCTCAGTACGCCCTTCATGAAACATATCATGAGAGGGTGAGCACTGGGTGTTTTACCCCTCCAGCCTTCGTGGCATGCCGAGATGGCTGACAAAAACACCTTACTGGTGGAAAATGAGCGGCCTTTCTCCAGCAGTTCCTGTAAAAAGGTGAGGAGTTGAACCAAGTCACAGGAATATAAAATAATATTCCTCTCCAGACACCAAGCCTCAAAAACACGCCATTTACGAGTGTAGAGAGTCTGAGTTGACTGTGCTCTGGCTCCTTGTATCGTGTTTATGACGTTGCTGGGAAGGCCAGAGGCCATCAGCCTGTTCCTCTCAGCGGCCAGGCCGAGAGCTGCCACAGTTCTGGACTGAGATTATCTCTGGGAACCACGGTTTCTGTGGCCATCTGGGGGCTATTGATATCAGGGAAAGAGCTCCCTTGCGTACACGTTCCAATGTCACCTGAATCAGAGGGACGGGGGAAAACGCGTAATATAGCGCCCCTGCTGGCCAGCTGTGGGCCAGGGCATCAGCTCCAAGCGGCGCGTCTGTTTCCTTCAGAGAGAAGCACAGAGCGCAGTGCGTGCTGGTTTTGCATTCGAACAGATCGACGGATGCCCGCCCGTATGGTGATCAGATCTGGTCCACGACCCATGGGTTCAGCCTCCATTCTGAAGCTAACAGCAGTCCTCTTGAGAGGGCGTCTGCCCCGTGGTTTGTCTCGCCCGGGACGTATGTCGCCCTCAGGGACAGTATTCTGGGGCCGTACCACGTGAGCAACTTGTGTGTCAGACCAAGGATGGGTCGGGACCTTGTCCCTCTCTCCTTGCTGATATAGGACACTGTTGTCCTGTTGTCTGACTTTACCAGGACATGCTGTCCTGCAATCAGACCCCTTTTCCTTTGAAAAAGTGTTTCATTGACAGGTAAACAGCCTTCAATTCCAGGAAGTTGATGTGTAATCTTGCTTCCCGTTGTGTCCAGAGGCCTTAGGCGTTCTGGTTTCTGCAGACTGCTTACCATCCTCCCTTTGAGGCGGTCAGACACTCTGAGCTGATTAGATCCTCCCTGCACGCCTGAGGGGGTGCAGAACGTATTTGTTTGTTTAGCCATATTTGCAGAGCACGCATTTTAATAGTGGCTGTGGCACGCAGGGAATGGCTGCTACCAGCCGGCCCAAAAATGTGCTGGCAGAGCTTGAGGGACCCTCTCTGGCCCAGTTGAAAACGTGCCAGACAGAGGCGTATTGAAGAAATACGCTCCTCTGAAAGTCGTGCTCTGTACGACATGGTGTTGATCCGTACTCCAAAAAACATGGTAGTCTGGGATGGTTTCAGATTACTTTTCTGCAGGATACATTTGTTTGTTGATCCATATCTGCAAAGGGCGTATTCTTAATAGGGCCCGGGGCACACAGACAATAGCTGCTGCCAACAGGTCAGAGAGACTCTGGCACAGCTTGAGAGGCACTCTCTGGCTTAGCTGGAACGTGCTAGGCAGAGGTGGAGGGCTGAAACCCATGCCTCTAAGAGCCTTGCCCTGTACAGTGTGGAGTTGAGCTGTACTCCCAGAAATACGGTAATCTGGGATGCCTGCTATGTCTAGGAATGGACAGATCGTCTAAATAATTCAGAACTCTGACCCTTTAATCCCTCAGCGGGGTTAGGGCAGCGTCCAGGTATTTTGTGAATGCCCAGGATGCGGTTTTCAGGTCAAAAGGTACTGCCAAAAAACTTGGACGCGGAGCTCCTGAAGGCAGAGCGGAGACATTTTCTGTGGCAGGGCAGGAGGTTCACATGGAGGAAAGCGTCTTTCCGATCCAACGTGCAGAAGTAATCTCTCGGTTGAACCGAGCAGATGGCTCGTCTGAGTGTCAACATTCTGGGTTTGCATGTCTTTCTTCTTCTGTTCATATCCCGGAGGTCCAAGCTGGGTCTCAAGCCCTGTTCCCATTTTGGGACCAGGAAGTACTCAGTAGTCTGAGACTTTATTGTCGTGTGTGGATGGCAATTTCTCTTTATTACACAAGCGTCTGAGTGTCCTTGTGTGTTTAAATGTTCTGAACCAGCTAGTCTGTGCTCCTCTAACACAGGTACTGGTGGTAAAAGTTCGGCACTTTCTCTTCCTCTGTGAGTGAAAGCGCCTGTAATGGTGCAGGGGCATCTAAGGGTCATGCAGGCCTCTGATTCCTCTCTGCATCGCAGGAGAAGTACTGGGGTGACCCGTGACTTCTGCACAGAGATATGGCTTTTCTTTTCCTTTAGTTAGTGGCCCCCTGTAGCTCCTGCAGCTTTTCTGCCTGGTGGGCCTGCAGCATCGAGGCCACTCATCCTTGACCACCCCACCAGGGTCCTTCGGGCCCTGACATGGTTAACATCCGAGAGTCATCCATAGCCTCATAGGTGGATAAGTTCTCAGTGTCACGATGTTCTCGTCGTGGGCATAGGAAAACTACCAGTCAGCGTAGCTGGGCAGGTAAGCTGAAATTCCTCCTCCTGGACTGTGCTGGTCAGAGAGCCTCCTTGTTAGCCGGAGCTAAACGTTGAGGTACTCGTGAGCCCGCTAGCGGTGCTAAACGGGCCATCGAGCAGCGCAGCATAAGCATAAAGAAACTGTTGTGCCTCCAAGATCTTGTCGTTTCTTCTTAATATTGGTTTAAAAAAACACTCTTGTATTTATAAGTATCTATTAAAAATATATATATATAATGCACAGTAATTAAAAGGTCTAAACTGAAAGCCAAAGTTGAAGAGACTGATTTCCAGTGAAGTTTTTCACAATTTGGCCGAAGAGGTGGCCAAAAACAACCTACCTTCATCCAGCCATCAACAAGAAGGTTTAATACAAACACCGGCCAATTTTGTGGCTCTGTTAGGGACACTTCACAGTCCAAGAAGTACTCAAGGCAACAAAGTTCATGCTCAGTCATTCAGGTACCAAATCCAGTAATTATCAGTCGGGTCATCTGGAAAGTTTCTTTTTTATAGAGACGTGTATATGTTGATTTCCATCAATTTAATAAAATAATATGACTTTTTATTTAATTTATGAAAAAATTCTAACCCAGCTAATTTTACAAAGTTTTGTTTTGCATTTAAGAAAAAGGGGGAGTGCAGATTCAACTTGAACAAAATATTTGTTTGTTATTTGAACGAGAAGTTCTTGAACGGAGAACAGCAGTTGTGAAAAATAAACAAACAAAACAACAACACCGGTGACTCAGCTGAGTTCAGTCACAAGTTGAGTTTTCACTGTACTATATGTGTCAGAGTTTCAAACTGATTCAGCTTTGACTGACTCATTATTCATCTCTAAATCACTATCACAATAATTAATCTGTTTCTTTTTTATTGAAAAGGTTATTAATCAAATGAAATGTCACAAGATTTCAAAAGATAATGAAATACAGTATAACTGTTCTGTT
This sequence comes from Garcialebias charrua, assembly GCA_038048925.1. Taxonomy (NCBI): domain Eukaryota; kingdom Metazoa; phylum Chordata; class Actinopteri; order Cyprinodontiformes; family Rivulidae; genus Garcialebias; species Garcialebias charrua. The sequence goes on from JBBPBX010015003.1 coordinate 49,336, forward strand.
TGTTTATCAATGATCTGAGGTATTTGTTAAGTGTGGTGGTTTAGTTTGATTGGGAGCTCTGCTTTGTTGAGATTTATTGCAACAGGATGTTGCCATACAGCTGTACTATGTACAGTCATTCTTCTAGCATGAAAACTCCATCAAATAAACAGCTGGAGGCTTATGCATTGAGCCAGATGTTCCATTCAGAGGCTTTGTGTTTCAGTCACTGTTAATTTCACCTTTATGTTCAGTTGCTAATTTTTAGCACATGGTTTAAATTTACATCAAGCTATGAAACGTTTGACACTTTGGCCTTTATATTTAATTTTCATTGTAGAAAATATCCCAATCATCCCCCTGAACTAGGCACTATATATTTTATGTTACTAATAACATCACACTGTGATGTTCAAGATTCAAGATAGTGTAGTTCCAGTTATTTTTAAAAAATAATTCAGAGGTGTGCATAGCTGCCAGATTCGTCTTCTTTCTCCTTTATAGAAACAGCTGAGTGAAAGTAACAGAGGTGTCATATTTTTCCTCATTTTTCTCTCTAGCATTTGACAAAATTGACTGATGGACATCAACATCATTTTTAATGACATGGTGTCACTGCTCACTTGTCTTCTGCTGTGGACCTGACATATCTGCTGTATAAGGTTTTTTATTAGTATTCTAAAGAATGCCCCAAAGGAAAAAAAAGTGATTTTTTTAAATTTAGCATGCCTTTATTTTTTCCTGATACTGTAAACTGTTTTTTAAGGGTCATGCTA
>JBBPBX010015004.1:2057-28157 GCA_038048925.1 Garcialebias charrua
ATTTGTGCTGAAATTTATAATCTTGATTAAGAAATGCATGAATTATATTAAAATAATTTCATGAAACTATTTTTTTTTTTTTTTGCCAGCTTTTGAAAGAACAATCTATCCACATGTCAGTTGTGTCAACAGAGAAGCTGGAAGATCTTAAAAAAGGAGATTCCTTTTTCACATATGTTTATGTACTTGTACCGACAGTTTTACTTCTGTAAAATTATAAATTATGTATTTACAGGACTGAATATTTTCTAACTCTGTTAGGTGCTTTAAATCACTTCTTGGTTTGCTGCCTTCATACATCTCCTCCTGCATGTCTTTGCGTGAGTGCAGCTACAGCGTGCGCTCTCAGGACATGATTACCTGCAGTGTTCCGTCAGTGAGGACTGAACTAAACAAAAAGACCTTCTCCTACTCTGCTCCTGTTTCTTGGAATATCTTGTAAAAATATCTGAAGATCTCAACCTTGACCTCTCTAAAAGGCTTTAAGAATCTGTTGGATTCCTGGCAAAAAACAATGCAGACATGTTCCTGTTTTTAGTTTTCTACATTTGTCTTATAATCTGTCTGTTGTTGCTACTTTTTTTTTGTCATCGTAATTTAATTTGAAAAAAAAAATAAATCTGTATGCCTCTCTCATTATTGTCTATTGTTGTCCACTGTTGTCATCATGCTTTGTTTGTAGCCAGGTCTCTCTTGTAAATGAGCATTTCTTTAACAAGATTATAAATATCAATGGGATGAACCTGCATAAATAAAGGTTGAATGAGAAAAAAAAAAAGTCCTTGAGCCGTGCTTTGACCTGTGGGACGTTTTAAGTCTAGTTACTTTTACATTTTAAAAGAAAATTGAGTTTCTTGGTTACGCTTTTATTTTATTACTTGAATGTCAGATATCAACACAACCTCAGCTTTTATTTCACTTATATTAAAAATTGGCTTCTGTTCACAACGAGTGAAATAAATTTATTAGACAAGACAAATGACAAAAGACAAAACCATCACATTGTCCACCAGTAAAAAAAAAAAAGATTTCAACCTGTAGTTTTGTGGTGACTAAAATGGACAAACATATACCCTGATGCATGCACAATAATCCAGGTAGAAAAATCTAAAAAAAAAACTAAGTCTGGTCCTTTGTCTTGTTTTGTTTTTTGAATGTCCAGAGGACCAGACTTAGCTTTTTTGGACAAACATATAGTTTTAAAGCCCTTTTCTCTTTAGTGCCAGGGCTGTGGAAAGAGACTCGTTGGACTGGAAGGAACATCATTAATGTTTCAAAGTGTCCTACTCTGCTTCAAAGGCTTGAAAGATCCCATGCCTCGAATAGGCGCTCATAAAATGTTCAAAAGTTGTTTATGCCACCAGGAGTCAAAGTGCTGTCACTGCTGCAATTACCATATGGTGGAGAGAAAGGAAGCCATTCAGGCAGGTAATAACAGGCCTTTGTTACTGCGTTGACTGATAACGAGCTTTTCACAAGGTTCACACCATTATACACAATTCATAAACTGTTATTCTCAATTTTCACCTCATGATGAAAAGCTTTACAGTATTTTATGTTTTAAGAATTAGAGTTTAAATGTGTCAAACTGGCAGCTTACACTGTGACCAGATCATTTATTTTTTACAATATTATTATGGTGCCTTTATGAAACAATCTCACTGGAAAATGTTTTCTATTTGAGACTACAATACAAAACTATAGACCAAACTGTGTCAAACATTCACTTTAGAAGTGAGGAAAATTTGTGAAATTACTCGTTCTCATCTGTATTTATGTTTAACCTCTTAAGACCTGAACTCTTGCATATGTGAATGCCAGCTTCTAGGAGGTTAATAGTTAATGATGATTTTAATTTCAGTTCAAATTATGCATCAACACTGAATGATAAAAAGTCAGCTTGACGTTGACCTGACTTTTTGGCATTAACATTTCTTTAGACGTTACTGGTCATAGTTTGACATTCAGTCCTCATACAGGCATTTACTATAAACTGAAGAAAATATTAAATGTAAAAAGTGGAGCTAAAGAAGCCTGATGAGAGAATAATTATCCTCAAATCATAAAGTTCTGTTATCTTCTATTGAAGGATTGAGTTAAATATTATCTCAATGCATTCATTAGCAGTGAACTAGTTACAGATTATGACTTGTCCTGGGGATATTTGCTCTGAGGCAGTGCAAAAAAGTAAAAAATATATATTATTTCTGTTATCTGTTGTCTCAAATCATAACTTTAAATTTTGTCTGATGCTTGTAGGTTGGTAAAGGTACAAACCATCTACCACCTGCTTCTTTTCTGAAAATAGAATGCACCAGCCAGTGCAGAAATACACTGGGCTGCCAATAAATCATACATTATTGTATCTGTTGATACATAACTTACTCAATATCAGAATAAAATATATTCATAATCGTTCTGTTTCGAAAATGCTGCCGAGGGTCATATTTCAGTTGGGGGAAAGTTCAAGTAATAACAAGAATGAAGCCAGACTTTTAACCTTTAAAAATGTTAAACTTGTTCTTTGTATGACAAGCTACTCTAGCTGTTTCTGTAGATGCCTCCTGCATTTAGAGCTTTTTATAGAGCCTGAAACACGTGTTTAATGTCTGCTGACAGTTTCAAAGAACGTTTGATGCTAAGTTTCAGGTGACGTGAAAAGAAAGTGACATTGTTTCTGTTCACTGTTAATCTTTAACATTATTTAAGTTGTTCATTCTGGCTTTTATCTTTGTGTTCGCAGAGGTGGTGGGTTTGCTTTACCTTGTGCTCAGCCTGAGTGTGTTCTTTACTACATTTGGATCTCTCTCAGGACTCAGAGCTGTTGTAGTGGAAAAGATCAAATAAGTGCTAAACCAACTGCCGTAGTTTATAAGCTGAAAATGGACAGGGAAAAAATAGCTGTGGAAAAATGTGGCCCATAGGAGCATGTTCAAGAGTTGGTGATTCAAAACAGCTAGCCAGTTTGCCAAAGTGAATATGAGCGTTTATATTCAGTAGAAATACCCAACGTCTGCTTTACACAGGGAGGAGTTGTTTCACATTGTAGAGGACAGTTTGATAGCGATGCTTTAATCTGTCAGTAAAGACTATGTGATTATGTTGATCATGTCCAAGTATGTGTTATCGCCAAACACAGTGTTCAGCACATTATGCATGCAGAGGGACGATGCCCTCCAAATGATGCACACTGGAGGCACATCTGCCAGGACCTTGGTGTTTCCTCCACACTCTGACTAAATATTCTACAACCACAGAACATATGTTCATTTCAACAACTAATTAGATAACCCAAATGTATTTTATTTGGTTTGAAGTCCAGAGTATCAGTCTTGGCAGGATGCTCCCCCCCCCCCCCGATTATTTTGTTGTCATTCAAATTCTCAAAACATTTTAGGGGTTTGAACACTGGAGTTCCTGCCACTTTTATTCTCTTAATACATACATGCGTTGCGACATAACAACAACGTCTTCACATTATTTAAGCATGCAGATGATTACGGCTCTAGTTGCTGGTCTGAAAGACACCCCTCCTACTCCCAGCTCATAGATCAGATAAACGACAACCTCAGCTGGAGCAACAACACCACCAGCCTGATCAAGAAAGCTCATCAGAGACTCTACTTCCTCAGACGGTTGAGACGAGCTGGTCTGAGCAGCCCAGTCCTCACCTCCTTCTACAGGTGCGCAGTGGAGAGCATCCTGTGCTCCAGCATCAATGTGTGGCATGGAGGCTGCACAGCTGCAGAGAGGAAAGCTCTGCAGAGAGTGGTGAAGGCTGCACAGAAGATGTTGGAGTCAGTCTCCCCACCATCACAGACATTTACACCTCCAGATGCAGGAAGAAGGCCACCTGCATCATGAAGGACCACACTCACCCAGCACACACACTTTTTGTCCTGCTCCCAACAGGAAGGAGGTTGAGGAGCATGAAGTGTAGAACCACTAGACTGAGGAACAGCTTCTACCCTGAGACTGTTAGTCTCATGAATATCTAACCAGAATAATCACTGTGATGACACTTTAATTGGTGATATGTGACTTATCTATGCTGCTGCTGATCTAATGCTGCTGATTATCCATGCTGCTGCTGATCTAATGCTGCTGTATTCATTCATACAATCTGCTCACCACAGAATCATGTTTGGGCTGTTGTTGTTACGTCATATTATTTTACAATATTAGTGTTTTTATCTTAGATCATTTAGCGCACCGTTTGGCGGTCATATAAAATATATCTTAGAGTCTTATATATACTGTTTCTTTTTATATTTTGCTATTTTTGGGTGGATCTAGGATTTTAAGTACATATTTTTGTTCCACCTCATGTACAAAGTACCACATGTGATGCAAATTACAATAAACTTGACTTGAACGTGAGCTCTCTGCCTGGTTTGGTGACAGTTTTCTGGACCTTGATGTCAGTAAAACCAAGGAACTCTGTCTGAGAGGCAGACGAGGAGCAGCCAGAACCAGACCTGTTTTCAGACCTTCTGTTAAAAAAGAACAGGAAGTTGAGCAGGGGATTGAATATAAACACCTCGAAAGAATAATTAACACGTTGACCTTTCAGCCCAACACCGACTGTATTTACAAAAAGCCAGGCAGCGTCTTCACCTTCTATGTAAGCTATGGGGCTTTAATGCTAGCAAAAATACTTTGCAGCTGGTGTGCAGGTCACTGGTTGAAAGTGTTGTTTCCTTTAATATTGTCTCGTGGTATGAGAACCTCCTAGCCAGAGACAAGAACAAGCTGTCCTGGGTGTTCAAACTAGAACAAAAGGCAGTCCAGGTTTACAATGACCCAACCCATCCAATGCAACCATTATCCAGGTTGGCACCACCAGATGACCGCTGGTTCCTCTGGTAAAAGAAATGGTACAAAAAGTACCTCTGCTGCGAGTGTCCTGAACAGGGTCCTATTTAAATGTTGCCTCACATGACAAACCGCTGTCTGCTGAGGTGTTTTTATGGTTTTAATGTATCATGTATTTTAGAATGTTTTTTATTGGGTTATCAAAGCTTTTTAAAAGTTTTATGGCATTTTTAACTTGTGTTGTTTTGTATGTATGAGCCAGATGTTAAAGCTAAATCTCCATCTCATGGAACGTTGTGGACATTAAAAGTATATCGATAGATTGACTGGTTGATTAGAGCGACTTGAGATCTTCCCACTTCCATTTTGTAGCCACATTACTCTTGTTAGGTTGTCAGATTTAGTCAAGAAGTAACAACAATTAGAGGTACCCCAGTCAAGAACCCAGAATGAATTTCTTCAGCAGGTGTCTCAGCTGACTGGCTGAAATGACAGTACTGTAGTGATTTGTTTCAAATCAGACATTGATTTTGATGCAGTCTGATGCTGCTTTATATAATGTGTTACCGTCAAGTTCAGATCTGTGAATGTAGTTCTTGTCTTTTTATTTCCCTTGTACTTGTGACAGATTAACGTCAGAACCACATACAAAGTAATTAATGACATGACTGCTCTGCTAAAATTAATAAAATGTTGCTAAAGTGACTCAAAAGGCACAAAATATACAAATTTCATGGAATTGGAAGTTCTTTTGGGAAACCTAATTTGCATAAATGTCAAGCCACAATCCACACAGCTCAAACATCGGCTGCTAACACGTTCGTCCCAGAAACTGTGATTATTCTATATGTTTCATGAATGTGCTATGCCGACTCTGATTTTGTTTAAATTGAAAAAAGGGAAAGGGAGTGAGTTGGTAAAAATCAATGCATCAGATGAGTGACGTTTTGTTTTGTCCTTAGGACATTTATCTCTACAGCACACCTTTTTGTTCTACTTTAAAAGAAGTTGATCAAGTGTTAATCTTCTCGTCCCCCTTAACAACTCTCTGCTATCCCCCTCCCCTCAGGTCAAGAGCCTCGGTGTCATCCTCGACACCACTCTCTCCTTCACTTCACACATCAACAATATTACTCGGTCTGCCTATTTCCACCTCCGTAATATTAACCGTCTCCGTCCTTCTCTCACACCCCGCTCCACAGCCATCCTGGTGCACAGTCTTGTGACTTCCCGTATTGATTACTGCAACTCCCTTCTCTACGGCCTCCCCAACAAATCTCTCCACAAGTTACAGATGGTCCAGAACTCAGCTGCCCGTGTCATCACTCAAACCTCCTACTATGATCACATCACTCCTGTCCTGCAGCAGCTCCACTGGCTCCCGGTTAAATCACGCATCATCTTCAAAATTCTACTCCTCACGTTCAAATCTATCCACAACCTTGCCCCTCCTTATCTATCTGACCTCCTACAAATCTCCATCCCATCACGCTCTCTCAGATCCTCCTCTTCACTACATCTCCATGTACCCTCTGCCCGCCTCTCCACCATGGGGAGCAGGGCCTTCACCTGCTCTGCCCCTCACCTCTGGAACGCTCTACCGCCCGACCTTCGAAACACCACCTCCCTTTCTCTGTTCAAGACTGCCCTGAAAACACATCTCTTTAGACTAGCTTATCATTAACTTTACTAAATGTATTTTTATCTTCCATTTTATATCCTTTATGTATTTTATATTTCAATTTGTCGCTGATAATGTTTGCTCTGTATTCACTGTGTTGGTTTGTTAAGTGTCCTTGGGTGTCATGAAAGGCGCTTTTAAATAAAATGATTATTATTATTATTATTATTAATGACTCTAAAACTCCTTATTTATATCTAATTTCAGCTGTGCAACGAGTTAAATGTGCATTAAAATAAATAAATAAATGAAATGCCCTTTGCTGACCCTGCTTGTGGCAAAGGATGCCAGGCTGCGTGACACAAATTCACTAAATAATCATTATGCCATTGCACCCAGGGGAATTAATAAGCCAGCAAATTGACTGACTCCAATCAGGTCACAGTTCTCACACTTGAATCTTGTCTAAATCCTCTTTGATTGCCAGAGGATAAAGCTTGGCTTGTTAGGGGGGGGATGTTAGGGATGTGAATTAGCCACATTAATTCACTTTGTCAAACACAATGTCCAAAAGCTGAAGCTTCTTTTTAATTTATTGAATTTGACAAAAACAACAGAACAGTTACTAATATACAATCTTACTAAAGGAGTGGGAAGATGTACACATTTATATTAGCCAACTCCTTCTCCTTTGGCCTTATTTTTTTTATATACTTTCTCATTCATTAAAATAAAAATAGGAAAATAAAATAAATAGTAATAAAACAAAATCAATAACAAGCAAAGAACATTCCAAAAAGCAAACCCCCAGTGACCATCGTCTCAAGACAGCAACACACTGTAAAGTCACCCAAACAAGTCAAGTCAGATTTACTTGTATAGCACATTTAAAACAGAAACAGTTACCAAACAATGACAATACTGTATTTTACAGCCTAAAAGTCACATGCACCTTTTTGCACAATTTGCAAGTCCTACGACATATGTGCCAAAGAAACATATTTATGGATTTTTTTCCCATATTTATAAAACTATTTTTGGCTGAGATATGACCATTTTCATTCATCCTGACATTGAAAATATGGAACACTACCACGTTCAGTCGCTAGAAGGCTTGCCGTTGTGTCATGCAATAGGTAAAAGTGGCTATTAATGACACACTCGGCATGCCTTAGCTTATCACCGTCGTCTAGCTCTGGGATCATGCCTGGAGCAACCGTCAAATCAGCTTCAGTTCACTGCGCAGCCACAGCCAAATGCAGCCAATGTGACCACTGAAGTGCATTTATTAAGGAAAAGTTCTACTGAGACACACCTTTACTATAAAGTCGAGCAAACAAATACAGTAGTTGTTTTTAGAAGCTTATGTTGTTCAGTTTTGAAGAAATGTGCAGCATTCCTCCTTCCTGATTTCCTCCCTCTGCTCGCTCCCGGATCCTCGAGGCAGCGGATACTTTTGAAATACACCTGATGTGACTGTCAAAGTGCATTTATTAAGGAAAAGTTAGTCTGAGACACACCTTTACTGTAATTCTGAGCAAACAAATACTGTAATTGTGTTTAAGTGTTAATCTTGTTAAATTCTTGTTAAAGTCCTCCCGTGCACGCTCCCGCGTCTGCCATTTGGCAGTCAATCGATTTTTGGCACAACACCGGCCCAGATTTCCGGATTGTCAGCGCTGATGCATAACAAATGAGACGCATCAGCGGTGATGCATAATAGATGCAACTTATAGGGCAAAGCAGCTTATTTATGGATTTTTCCAAATTATTAGACATTATTGGTCAGATGCATACTCCGATGCGACTTATAGGCTAGAAAATACAGTAAAAGTAACAATAATAAGGAATATTCAAGTCTTATATTCATCTAAAATTATGATTTTATATTGTATTTTAAAGTGCTTTGTGTTTAGACACTGTTTGAGCTCCACGTTCAGCCTGTTCCAAAGCTTCACACACAGAAACACAAACTTTTTCTTGTTCTAATCTTTGTCTGATACTGACATCTACCTCTTAATTCATAAACTTCTTCCCCTCTTAAATAGGTTTTGAATATTTTCTGTCCTTTGGTCATTTTTAACTTCATACATTATTAGAACTGTTTGTAGTTTATTAATTATGTTAAATTTTAGTAATTTTGATTGTATGAAGTGGGTTAGAGTGATCCAAATACTGAGCCTTGTGAATTACTCTTAATGTTCTAGTTAGAAGTATGAATAGTGACTGTAGTTCTGTTGTTATTTGTTCTGTAGTTAGTTCCCCAAAATCTCTGCACAGCAACCTCAACATGATAAAAGTAAGGAACAGAACAAATTGCAGAGTACTTTCTCATCCAAAACGTTTTGTTTTGTTCAATATATAAATACAGTAGTTTTGGATATTTTACTTTGGACATATCTGATGTGAGGTTTCCAGTTCAGCTTATCAATAATAATACCAATACAGTTAACATCAGCATTTCATCAATCACTTCATCTGTATTTTTAGTTTCTTACGTTATTTTGATTTTTCTCACATTTAAAGACAACTTGTTGCAATCAAACCATACTTTTAGACATCTAATTTCATCAGTGACCTTTTATAACAACTGTTCCAGAGTGTCTCCAACCAAAAATACATTTATTTCATCAGCAATTAATCAAAGTTCCATAAATCCAGATTTTTTGCATATATCAATTACATACATTATAAAGAAGTTAGGGCCCAAAACTGACCCCTGCAGAACCCCACAATCAACGTCAAAACACTGAACACACATTTCCCAGTTTGACATCCTGTTGTCTGCCTCTTAAATAACTTCCAACCCATTGTAACACAATCCCTCTAATCCCACATCCTTCCAGCTTTTACAACAATAAACCATGTACAATCTATTTTTAATATCAACAAACACTCGAGCAGCATTTTTTGATTAACAGCAGTTATTTCTTCTATTGCTTCCAACATGGCTCATGTTGTTGATTGTTTTGATCTAAACCTGTACTGATTTCCATTAATTAGTTCATTTTTTTCTAACATTTTCAATATTTTATTGAACTTTTTTTTTCTAAAACTTTTGAGAATTGCGGTAACAGAGATACGGGTCTATAGTTAAAAAAAATATTTTTTATCTCAGATCTGAGCTCAGATATTTATGAATATACGGTGACATTCTCATGGTTCTCCTACTGAATGAATTATTTATTTGTTTGTGTCTACATGTTGTCTAATGGCTCCTGCAAACTTTCCATCATGAACCAGACAAATGGTTCTCAGCAAGTAATTTTTCATGCTACAGTACCACACCTTTAATCTATTCATTGATATTTTTATTATTTAATCTATATTTGAACAGAATATGTGCCTGTATCTAAATATTTTGTGACAAATTCCTGGCAACGTCAGGTGTGAGCAGCAGGAATAAAAACACAAAGTGCTAAATAAAATGTTACTTTAACCAACGCAACAAAGATGTAGTTACATGTGATTTGTCTGTATGTGTCAATGCTATGTTGAGTTTTATGTGAATTAATAAATCAGAAGGCCGTCCTGCTTCAAACTAAATACTTTATAGGCTCTTACTAATGCAGTGAAGCATCACTTGGTCAATATTTATTGTTCAGTAGTAAAACACATTGCATGCGCTGTAAATAAAGTTAGCACATGTCGTTATGTTGGGTAGTGATTACAGAAAAAATGTATCATTATCTGAATTACTGTATATTTATAATGTATCATTATCTGAATTACTGCATATTTATGCAATTTCTGAATGGTTAATTTTTTTTTTTCATGCTGCTTTTTTCCCTTTTCCAATCACTTTTCTCTAGAAACAGTAATGCATTGACGCATTTTTGGCATAAAAAGCTGTAACAAAATAATCATGCTGCAATATATGCATGAAACCATCTGTACACCAACGCACTCAAATCTATAAATGTATACTGGTGTCCAGGGCATTCGAAACAAAACGCTTCTGTAAAATATCCTGATGCATGCTCATGCTTCTTTAAAAAGCAGATCCATCCATTATCTTTACCCGCTTCTTCCTTTTCGGGTCGTGGGGGGTCACTGTTGCTCATGTCCATGTCTGAGAAGTGGAGGACACCTGGATAGGTCTCCAGTCCATCACATGGACACATAGAGACAAATAAACAACTATTCACTCTCTCTCACCAGACAATTAAGAGTTATTAATCAGTCTAACATGCATGTTTTTGGTCTGTGGGAGGAAACTGGAGTACCGGGAGAAAACCCACACAGCACGGAGAGAACATGCAGACTCCACCCAGAAAGGTCCACAGCCGGGATTTGATCCGATGACCTTCTTGCTGAGAGGCAGCAGCTCTACCCCCTGATCCACCATGCTGCCATACAATGCAAATGGTGTTTTATGTATTTATTTATTTTTACATTGCATTAATTATAAAAGTGATAAATTTTTACATTGCATTAATTATAAAAGTGATCAATTTTTACATTGCATTAATTATAAAAGTGATCAATACTTTGATAAGATATAGTTGTGCTACTGAAAAGTTTGTCATAATTTTCCCCACCAAGTGGTGTTTGAATATAAATGTGTTTGAAGATTTCATTTTCAATACATCCCCCCACCCCCGCGATACGTTGTAATGCTGAGCTCTGCATCCAGTCTGTTTCCAGAGCTGCAGATTGTTGAGAACATTATGAGCTAAGTTAAATGTGCTCTGCTTGACAAACTGACATGTTTTGTTAGCTCCAGACATTTTATTTGCTGTATTTGACTGTAAAACTAAGCCTTTACAATCTGAACAGATTACTTATTACTGATTAAAGAGAGCCCCTACATTTGTCATGATATTATTTCTTTAGTACCCTTTAAATAGCTGTACATTGCATGACCTTTTTGCAGATGTAGTCACTGTACCCTATGATTATAATGTAACGCTGTGGCCTCAGGGGCATGCACTCTGGGTTTTATGTTCTACACTCAACATATCCCTCAGCTCAGCTGAACAATATTTTATAGGACAGTCTTAAAAGTGAGAAAATCTGCTATTAGAAGGGATTTTTTCATTCAACCTTTATTTAAACAGGTAAGTCACATTGAGCCTCAAAGACTCATTTACAAGTGAGATCTGTTGGACAGACAATAAAAGTGGTGAAAAATGACACATAAGGTTTGGAGACAAAAAAAATCCTAACACATTTTTGACCTCTGCTTGAAGGTCAAAAATGTGGTAATGAAAAAAAAAATCTTGCACACAAGCACATAATCACGTCAACATTACCCAGAGGGTGGGGGGGGGACTCAAAGGATGGCCAGAGACAAATCCAGAGTCCTAAAATGATGACAGAATGTTTATTCAGCTGGGCTTCTCTGAAAAGTCAGTGGAATTCTTTAGCAGAAGGTTTGGGAGGGTGAGAGCATCAGGTTTGCAAAACTTCTCAGGCGTGTTGAGATAAGACGGCCTGTCAAGGTCAGTCAGGGAGCCAAAATTTAGATGAACACGATTGTTTTGGGGACAGGCAGAACTTTAATGACATCTACCTTCAGTCTGTGTCTGTCCACTCGCTTCCGAAATGTTCAAATTATTTGACCATACCAATGGAACGTGCCTGAGAAAATCCCCAAGATCTAATCCATTCAGCCAAAAGTCTGGTTTCTCGAGACATGAACCAAGCATCATGTAAGGCAGGCAGCCTGACCAGGTCCAGATTAGCCGCTGACGTCTTCCTTTTGTGTTGATAGACCAGGAACCAGCCGAATCCAAAAAGCAGGAACCAGTTATCATAAATCCAATTAAATATGCGTCTTTAAGATCCACAGATGACAGCAGAGATAGACACATCATCAAGTCTTCCAAGTCGATGAGATATCCAGCTGTGTGCATGAAAACAGGACAAATCGACTCGCCTACAGCCTGTCTTCTTTTTGAAGAAATGTTATCAGTTGTGTTGAGGGACCAACTGACCAAATTGAAGTCCATAATTATGATTCTGAGGCTCTCAGACAGTTTCACAGACAAGACAAAGCAAAAGCAAAGTGGAGACCGAGAGGATGCATCCGCCCTTGACAAGAGCAAGTGTTGAATGACCTTGAATTTCAAACGTCAATGTAATTTAATTTGTAGTTGTGGTTTGCACTTCAGGGCCACCGTAGTCATGGCTTACAGTGTAGAGATTCATCTGTGTCTTTTCAGGATTTATTACCGTATTGTTTGTTTAGGTCAAAACATCAGAACTCATCAGAGTCCTATAGAAAATTAATTCTAAAAGAACTTCATGTTGAACTCTTTGTTAATGAAAATCCCTACATTGATCTGCGGTGCTGTTTCGTCTCTGTTTCTGCTCTTCATCCTGTGAACTGAATCCTCTTCAAGGCTTCGCTCACTGTTTTGATCTGTTTTGGTCTCTTTGATTCAAGACATGATGGCTGATGTATAGCACCAGCTACTTCTACCCACGTCCTTCATTCTGAAGTGCTTAATTGCATAACATACAAATGTGTGAACAATTTAAATCTACACTTTATCTTTGTTTCATTACCTTTTGATTGATACAGTTGAGAGCTTTTTATTTAAAGCACAAGTTGATTATCTGAGTATGTATAAAAACCAAGGCCTCAGGGTTGTATTGTAAAGCAGAATTATTCGCTTATATTGAGCCTAAAGTCAGTTTTTAATTCTACACAACTGGCTCTAACTTTTGCAAGATAAAATGACATAATAAAATCTTATTTCACAAAAACTTGGTTAGTTAATATTTTCCAGACTATTGTGAAAATAGCATTGCAATATATAATGTAATATGGAATATATCCAGATTGAAGAATAAATAGGTGAGAGAGACAGAGATAGAATGGTTGTTTGTCTCTATGTGTCCCTGTGATGGACTTGCGACCCATCCAGGGTGTACCCCGTCCCTCGCACAGTGATTGCTGGACATGGGCATCGTTGACACCCGTGACCCAAAAATGGAAGAAGCTGGTAAAGATAATGGATGGATGATTTGGAGCTCATGTAATTGTACTTTGTAGTACTTTCTAATTAAAAATAATTATGTTAGCTTATAAACTTTTTTCATGAAGTTATTTGAATGTGGTTTAAAAGTGCTTGCAGTGTTGCTTGTTCATTTTTTTCATTTGTCAATATTAAATATACCGTAAACACCGGTGTATAATACGCTCCGGTGTATAATACGCTTTGGCCAATATTTGGAAATAAATCAGAAAAATCGGTAGATAATACGCTTTGGTGTATAATACGCGCTGCCGTGACAGTCTTTTTATGGCCACTAGATGGCGCCAAGATACTTCTCCAGGTACAAGCTGCAGGTAAACAGACTACAGGGTGCATTAGCACCCATAGCGGCCGAAACTGGTACTGTACCATTTTTAGGCCAAAATGAAAAACAGCGAATCAGAGCCAAAAATGGGTCTAAAAATATGGGAAAAAATCTGTAGATAATACGCTTCGGTGTATAATACGCAGGACATTCAAATGAGCAATAAAAGTGCGTATTATACACCGGTGTTTACGGTAATAATGTTGAGCATTTTTGTGAACGTTTTATTATGAATTTCACCTGCACTTTCAGACATCTAAACATTTAGATTTTGGAAATATACATAATTCATTTTTGGATTAAAAAAAAACATCCTTAATTCATTTGAAATGTTTAAAATTTACTGTACACCCATTTTACTAAATGCACACAGACTTTAATTTAGATTAAAACATGAACAAACCAACAAATAACAGCAGCAATAGTAAAAATAACAACACAAGAACAACAATGTTCTCTTTTTTCTCCCTCTGTAGGGTTTATAGGACATACCAGCTTCCCCGATCCATGCGAACACAAGTACTGTGGTTTGGGACGCCATTGTGTGGTCAACCATGGGGCTGACCAAGGGGAGTGCAGGTGCTTGGATCACTGTAAACCCCACTATAAACCCGTGTGTGGTTCTGATGGGAGGCTGTACCAGAACCACTGTGAGCTCCATCGGGCCTCCTGCTTCAGTGGACAAAGGATTACCATCATGCACAGCGAGGAGTGCTTCTACAAAGGTAAGAAGTCATGTGGCTGTTCTCCAGAATCATGTGTCCAGTTTTCTACCAGACTGTGAAGTTGGTGAAGTTCTGTTGACTCTGTGAATTAATCAATTTGATCTGGTGTCAACTTCTGCTGTGGCAGACACAGCTTTTAAAGCCGGGGTGCTCATTACGTCGATTGCGATCTACTGGTAGATCGCAGCGAGACATTAAAAAAATATTGGTCGGCCTATCAAACATCCCGTCACTTGATTGACATACAGGGCAGCCATTCACAGCCCTCATTCTCTCAAACCAGGTCTGAGAGATTTTCGGGGAAACCCCATCCCCGCTCCCCCACCCCCGAAGGTGTGAAATTCTCCCTGTGCGAAGTTGCACATACAGACGGCTGCAGTCCAAAGTTTTTCTGCACTAACAACAGGTTTAAATAATGTCAGAGAGTTGAGTGTTTTTCTGCTACTCACCCTTTTTCAGCATGCAGGAGCAAAACTAATAAAATCCAGGGTCTAAAGAGACGTTATTCACCAGTTTGGACATAACTGTGTGATCATGCATTCGCTGCATGCACAATGAATACAGCTGAGCCCAGGGTTGCCAGATACATTTAAAAAATGCCTTATTTACCACCTCTTTTCTGTGCACATGTTCAAGAAACACAACACAAACTTCATCTTGCTCAAGATGAGAGTTCTTCTGGAGTTCTTCTGGAGTTAAATTCAAAGCAGTCTGCTTCTCAGACAAATAGCTGTTAAATTATTATTTTATCTATGAATGTTTCTTTCGGTTAAATTACCGATTAACACTACGGCCGTGGCGTAGTGGTAATGGCAGTCGTCCCCGATCGGAAGGTTGGCGGTTCGAATCCCGGTTCCCCACACCATGTGTTATTGTGTCCTTGGGCAAGACACTTAACCCCGAGTTGCTCCCGGTAGGACTGGAAAGCACCTTGCATGGTAGTCTGCCGCTACCGGTGTATGAATGTGTGTAGCATTCAATGTGTGTAGCACTTTGAGATTTTCACTAATGAAAAGTGCGTTATAAATTGAATTCATTATTATTATTATTATTATTTGTATAAATGTTTCTGTTCAGTGCCCTGAGATGACTTCTTTTGTGAATTGACGCTATATAAATAAACTGAATTGAATTGAATCTTAGAACATCTTTACTCAGCAAACACAACAGTTTAGGTCAAAATACTATCATTTTGAAGCCACAGTACTATAGTTCATAATTTCTTATCTGGCAACCCGACTGACATGGAAGCTACAGCATTTTTTATGTAAACCAGCTTATTTTTTGTTTATTACCCCCAATAAACATTGAAAAATCACTAATGTTTCCACAGGTTGTTCTCGTGTAAAGTAGTGTTGAACAACTGGGAGATAAAGTTATGGAGGCCAGACTGAGATGGTTTGGACATGTCCAGAGGAGGGACAGTGGGTATATTGGTAGAAGGATGTTAGAAATGCAGCTGCCAGGAAAAAGACAAAGAGGAGACATATGGATGCAGTTAGAGAGGACATGAAGGTAGTTGGAGTGAGGACAGAGGATGCAGAGGACAGAGTGAGGTGGAGGAGGATGACTCGCTGTGGAGACCCCTGAAAAGGGAAAAGCCGAAAGAAGAAGAAGTTCTCGTGTAAACGAGGCCTTATAGTAGGTAGATCACTTTGACTTGATCATTTCAAAAGTAGCTCACATGCTGAAAAAGTCTGAACACCCCTGCTTTAAAGAGTTTTTGTAGTCCAACAGTCTTTATAGATGCACATGGCTGAGAGCCCACTTTAGCATCTATAATGTTATTTGTGTTTGAATCCATAAGGTTTTAATACAACATACTGTATTTAAAGCAGCATCTTAGTAAGAACATGTCTCTAGTGTGAACGCTTTACAAAACCATTGGCTTCCCTAAAAGCCACTATGTCATTATTTAGTTTGCATAACTGGCTGCGTGCATGTGAGAAACACTGTAGGAGAAAGTACAAATATTGTGAGAGACAATAAGTGGATAATAAAACCCACATTAAACACATTTAGAAATTTTAGAACAACAAACCTGTCAGCCTCAGCCAGCTGGTTTGTTCACATGTGAAATATTTGTTTTCACATAATTCTCCAAAAAGCCTCCAACACCAGACAATTACAGTATGTTGCTTTTTAAAATATTTTTAAGAGTCCCCAGGGTGGTCTGAATACTGTACTTGCTAAATATAAAAACCAAGTCACTAAATTGGCAACATTGACGCCGTTAATCGTGAATCATTCACTGCATCTCTTCATAATTATTTTAAAGTACAAAGACGTGCTGTATGCTTTGACATGGCATCGGAAACGTTGCAGAACACACAACATGTTCACTTGTAATTTATAGGCAAACAGCTGGTTTTTGTCAAAGCCGTCAGTTCGACAGGAAATGGTAAGGACACAATTTGAAATGAGTCGTATTGCTCTTTGTGGAAAACGCTGCTCAGTTTAAAGGCGGGAGCAGGTGGTGGAGCTGTAGTGTTCGTATTTCCCTAGAGAACGTTGACTGCTTTCCACCATAGACTGTATAAACACAGCAATTATTCTTGGTCCCTGGAAACGAGGCTGTTTTCCCTTCTGCGATGCAAGACATCAGTGAAACAACAGCTCCTGATATTCTTGTTCCGTTCAGGGAAAAGGGAATAGCAGCAAAATACTCAAAGAGCACATGCAGAAGATTCAAAAGCCTTTTCCTCTGCGCTGATGCAGAATGTTTTTACTACTTACTTAACTTTGAAAATTTCACTGGATACAAGGGATGGTTGTTGGATCTATATGTTTATGCTCGTCTGTGTTTGTCGACACCGACTGTGTTTGGAACAGATTCTACAACCAAAACAGATTAAAAACAAGCATCACATCTCATTAGAGAACATGTTTTCTTTCACCAATTAAATCTTTAGAAACAAAAGATGCAGCATTACAAAATGAAGAAACTATTTTACATTTCCCAGCACACTTGATGAAGTAAAATAAATAAAAAATATATAAAAATAACCACGAGTTGGCATACATTAACATTGCAAAAACAACTTGCAGGTAAATTCATGTTAAAGCATTTGCTTCACTGCAGTCACAGAATAAGTCTTCAGGATCAATTATATTGTGACAGCCGTAATCAGCCTTTCTCACGCATCTTGTCCTGTCAGGCTACCTACTTTCTCCTCCTTTGCACCTTGTACAGTATTGACCATGCAGTATGAGATATCTGACCAGTGTCAGACAATCAATGTTGGATCAACAGAGCTAAAAAAGATTAAACAATATACTAATACGTAAATATACAAACAGTTGTCTGAGTTTTTTAAGGTAATTATTATCATTGTGGAGGATTTATCCTACAACGTAGCCTTTAATTGGGCTCCTAACACCTGTGTTTCTGATTCATCTAAGATGGCATATAGTGTCAGTGTTCTTAAAGTATATTATCTTTAGTAGTCACACTCCTGCCTTAACTCTCACCCTGTGGAAATGCAAAAAAATCTTAATGATTTTCTTAAAGTTTATTTTATCATCCTCTCCATCAGGGGGAGGCAACCAAACTGTTATCATTATCAAGGCAGACATTCTGTTTCAGAACATTCCTTCCAATTATGGATCATGGTAGAGGGTTCTTCCTGGGGTGAAAGGCTTTACAAGGTACATTTGTTAATTATCTTAATGACCACGTTAAGGATCAACAATTCACCAGGGAGATGTACAGTATAAGGATTTTGATGCAATGATTAACCTTGACATCCGCATTTACATCCACATCCGGGAGAGACAACAGGAATGGAACTTCAAGTTCAAGTACCACCAAACTTCAGGATTCTGATAATTTCCACTACCTTCTCTGTACAATTCACCTACATATTGCACACCAGAGCCAAATCTTGAACCGATGCAGGTCGGATGCACCTTTCTTACCCCCGAGGAGAAACAGTGGTGTATGGAAGTAAAGGAATTCAGCTGTGGCAAAACCGGACATTATATTGCAAACTGCCCAGATCATTAAAAAAGTTATTTCCACCAGTAGCTCAGGAGACACTGGTGGGAAGTTCTACAGTCTCTCTTGGTTCCTGGCTTGATTTATTTCAGCCAGATAAACTTTACTGTGTTAGCTCTTGTGGATTTGGGCACTGAACAGAACCTCTTGAGCAGTGACCTAGTCAGCCAGTAACAGACTCCTGTGCAAAGACCAACTTAACCTTTAACAGTTCCCTTACAGGTCAGACACTAACCTCAGTTACACACAAGATCTCCACATTCCATTTCCTCATTTCCAGAAACCCCCATGAGGAGGATGAGTTCCTTATCTTTGATTTTCCTACCCTTCAGTTTATTTTTGGTTACCATTGGCTCAGGAGACAGAATCCATTAATTAATGGGATGGAGAAACTTAGGCTGCTATCCCCGCGACCCGACCCCGGATAAGCAGATGAAAATGGATGGATGGATGGAGAAACGTCTTGATGGATAGAGAGGTGTTGCTCTGAAATATGTTTACGTTCAGTTGTAACCCCTTCTAGTAAGAGTACTAAGACCCTGGAGAAAATCGATCTCTCCAAGATACAATTCAATAAAATTCAGTTTATTTATATAGTGCCAAGTCACAACAGGTCATCTCAGGGATACCCATAATTTATCATGATTTAGCTCCAGTTTTCAACAAACAGCAGGCTACTTCTCTACTACCACATAGACCTAATGGTTGTGCTCTTGATCTTCTCCCAGGTGCCATTCTCTGGCTCAAGAAGGACACCATACACAATTAAATTGAAGAATCCCTTGGCCCTGGTTTAATCTGTCCTTCCACATTTCCTGTGGGGGCCAGATTTTTTCTTTGTGACTAAAAAGGACAATACATTACGACTTTATATTGACTACTGGGGCCTCAACCAGATAACCATTATAAACAACTACTGTATCTATTACCGAATGAATTCTGTTCACAAACGACTCCATTCAGCCACCATTTTTCTAAGGCTGGGCTACATAATGTCTACCACCTAGTCAGAATCCGAGAATGTGATGAACGGAGGACTGTTTTTAGGACAATGCTTGGACTCTTGAGTATCTGGTCTTGTCTTATGGGGCACTCACTGTTTTCCAGACTCTCTAAATTACAGGTATGTCCTTCATGACTTCCTGAATGTCTTTGTGTTTGTCTACTTAGATGATATACGGTAATAATTTATTCTAAGAATCCACAGCAACATGTTACTCATGTCCAAGCAGTTTTCAGTGCCTCCTGGAATCTCAGCTATTTGTCAAAACAGAATAATGTGAATTTCATATTTCATCTACTTTCTGGGTTTTATCTGTGAGAATGGGCAAGTAAGAACAGACCCTTAATAAGATCAAGGCTGTGACGGAGTGTCACAGTATCAGAGGAGAGGAAAGGGCTTTGACAATTATAGGGTTTACCAACTTCTTCATGCAGTTCATACAGAGCTATAGTCATGTAGCAGCACCTCTCACTCAACTCTGATACATCAACCTCATTCACATGGACTCCCAAAGCCTATGCAGGAATTTCATGACTTAAAGAGAATATTTACTTCTGCAACTATATCAATTAATCCAGACACCAAGAGAGACAATTTATNCGGGAGCATTCACCGGCAGGAACAGACTCCAATCGCACTGGTTGAACTTTCAAAATAAAACTTTAGAAAACAAATTCTTCAGAAAGGAGAGTGAATGGATCAAAGTAAGGCTTTACTATGATCCCCGCTGAGACGTGGGTCGTTGACACCTGACCGGGACGTCTCCAGCTTTCAGAGAGGAGAGCAGGTTGACTCTTCGTTCTCCTCCAAACTCTAACTTCCAAATAGGAAGTGCCCATTATATGGGGGAGGTGGGGTCTCCCCACCTCCTCAACGGCTACAGGCTGGTTAACAAAATAAAAGATGGAAGTATGATCCCATAGGCAGAAAGTCTCTTGACGGACAGCAGGAAAACTGTTTACATAAACAGCCAGGTGGCCTGCTGGTGAGCACAGAAAATGTTATGTCTAACTTCATAGACAACACAAAAGAAGCTGCAAGAGAACAGCTCTTACCCTGACTTCTGCCTTAGCGACAGAGTCTTGCTTGCTTTTGCAGAAATAAAACCAGCAGAAGGTCACAGTCATGCAAGTAACAGATCATCATTAAAAATGACAAAAATATACTGTAGATCAATTCTGAATTAACACACATTAAAGAGAAAGTTCAATCTGATTAATTAGTGTCCATTAATTCATAATAATTGTTAACCAAAATATAAGTGTCAATTTGTCTCCTTGAGGGCTTCAAGAAGGTGTAACACTTAGAGTTTCAGAGAGATGTGGAGAGGTGTACTTGAAGGTCAAGACAGAAATATCAGAGGCTAGGTGTATCACTACACTTCCACATTTCCTGTGGGGGCCAGATTTTTTCTTTGTGACTAAAAAGGACAATACATTACGACTTTATATTGACTACTGGGGCCTCAACCAGATAACCATTATAAACAACTACTGTATCTATTACCGAATGAATTCTGTTCACAAACGACTCCATTCAGCCACCATTTTTCTAAGGCTGGGCTACATAATGTCTACCACCTAGTCAGAATCCGAGAATGTGATGAACGGAGGACTGTTTTTAGGACAATGCTTGGACTCTTGAGTATCTGGTCTTGTCTTATGGGGCACTCACTGTTTTCCAGACTCTCTAAATTACAGGTATGTCCTTCATGACTTCCTGAATGTCTTTGTGTTTGTCTACTTAGATGATATACGGTAATAATTTATTCTAAGAATCCACAGCAACATGTTACTCATGTCCAAGCAGTTTTCAGTGCCTCCTGGAATCTCAGCTATTTGTCAAAACAGAATAATGTGAATTTCATATTTCATCTACTTTCTGGGTTTTATCTGTGAGAATGGGCAAGTAAGAACAGACCCTTAATAAGATCAAGGCTGTGACGGAGTGTCACAGTATCAGAGGAGAGGAAAGGGCTTTGACAATTATAGGGTTTACCAACTTCTTCATGCAGTTCATACAGAGCTATAGTCATGTAGCAGCACCTCTCACTCAACTCTGATACATCAACCTCATTCACATGGACTCCCAAAGCCTATGCAGGAATTTCATGACTTAAAGAGAATATTTACTTCTGCAACTATATCAATTAATCCAGACACCAAGAGAGACAATTTATCCTAGAGGTTGATGCCTCAGATTCTGGAGTGGGAGCCGTCTTATCTCAGAAGTCAATGGATGACAAGAGCCAACCCTGTGCCTTCTCTCACTGATTAATCCCTGCTGACCAGAATTATGACTTTGGTAACAGAGAACTTTTAGCCATTAAACTTGCACTTGATGAGTGGAGACATAGGTTAGATCCAGGAATTTGAGTTACTCTTCATTATTTGGACTGACCATAATAATATAGCTTACATTCAGAGTGCTAAGAGGTTTAATTCCAGGCAAGCACGTTTATCATTGTTTTTTCCCAGTTTAATTTTACCATAATTGTCAGACCTGGTTCCAGAAACATAAAGCCTGATGCTCTATCCAGTCTGTTATCCTCCTCAGACCGTTCCAAGACAGAGGAAAGTATCATGCCTCCTGCCTGCACTGTGGGAGTGATTACATGGTCTATCAAAACGTAATATCTTACAAAAAGATCTGAAGCTCTCGGCTTTGACCTCCCTAAATGGCTGAATCTGTTGGAATCCTGGCAAAAACCAATGCAGACATGTTCCTGTTTTTGATTTTCTACATTTGCCTTATAATCTGTCTGTTTTGCTACTTTGATATCTTTGTTTCAACTTGTTAAAACAATCTGTATTTCTCTCTTATGTTTGTCTATTGTTGATTGTTTAAGGAAATTCTACTGTTGATGTTGTCATCATTCTTTAGTTTGTAGACAGGTGTCTCTTGTAAATGAGTCCTCGAGGCTCAATGAGATTAACCTGCCTAAATAAAGGTTGAATGAATATCTAAGAGGCTCTATGAGACAAACCTGACCCTGGCACTCGTCCCCCGGAAAGGAGGTTTGTTTCTGAAGTTTATAGAGTTAAAGTGTTGGAATGGATCCACACCTCAAAGTTTCCTTGTCACCCAGATACCCATGATACTTTTGCCAAACAACACTTCTGGTGTCAAGAGTTTGTGTTAGCATGTTCCACCTGTGTCTGGAACAAGTGCAATATCCAGTCCCAGCTTGCAGCCTTTATACACTCCTAGCTGTCCTTGGTTTCACATCACCATGGGTTTTGTTATTGGCTAACCAGTGTCAGAAAGTGATTCCATCATTTTAACTAACTAAGTTTATTTCAGCTGCTCCCTTCTTCTTGGATTTGTCACTGCAAGCAAACTTGCATGACAGATCTGGCAATCAGTGTTTCCCCTAGATGACTTGTCATATCAGGGCTCTCCTCTCCTGCGTGATTTTTGTTTACGGGGGTGACACAAGACGACAAATGGAGACATCTAAGCTGCATATTGTTTGGACCCACCATTTTCGGGTGGGAACACACAGACTGACACATCTGGGCTGCGTACTGTTTGTACCAACAGCTTTAATATGGGTGGGGTTTCAGCATGAGGGAAGATGCAGTGTGAGCGCTGCATTTAGCTTTTTAGCTAGAGCGCCTGTATTGCACACCACCAGCTTAGTGCTATGCCAGTGCCAACGGGTGGGGTAGAGGGGTATGCGCAGTTTGGTTTGGTAGACGGCACTTGGTTCCGTTGACAGGGTGGGGAGCCCTGCTTGTATAATGATACGGGAAACACTGGCAATTGTTTTATTAATTGGGGCAGCTGTGACTAGCTATGATTGCATGCTCAACATTTTTGACCAGGTTGAAATATTTTCAGATTAAATTTGAATGTACATGGTCACAATCTGTACATGATGAGCGTTTACATGCAGCAGGTTTTTATTCTAAATAGAAGTACTTGGTGAACTCGGCTTTAAAAGACCACTGAAGACAAAGCTCTACTTCCGGTTTACTTCCAGTTTACTTCCGGGATGAATGTAAACAAACCTGAGCGCCCACAATGGACCTGCAACAGATTTGAATGACGGTGCAGATGTTAATGCACTCCCTGATTGAGCTGCAGGTAATACAGATAATTTTGAGCTCTTTCAAAGTTTTTTGTAGAAATGTTGTGTTGCTCACCGACTCGTTTTGCTTCCTCTACATGCTAATTTTATTAGTATTAGCCAGGCAGAAAGATGTGGAATAGACATAGGTCACACATGTGCAGTTAGGTCAGTTTTTCATGATTGGAAAAAAATGAACAGATTGTTTACATGCACACTGTTTGGTTTATGAATCGGCATAAACCACCCATCTCATTCTGATTACAAATTATTTCAGATTGAGCGGAATCAACAAAGAAAAATCGCAATGGAATGTTTACATGATCTACCATCAGGGAGGAGACTGAGGAGTCTCCAGGCTCGTACCAGCAGACTGAGAGACAGCTCTGTTCATCAGGCAGTCAGAATGCTAAACACTCTGCCTGCTCTGCCTCCCCTCCCATTTGAACTGCCTTAACACAAAAAACTTTCTCACACATTACCACTCAACACAAAGTTTTTAACACTGGACCCTGTGTCATCAAACGGGTTATTCACTAAACTCTCGGTCATGTGCTCATTCAGTTTGCACTACTTCTCATATTTGCACTAATGTTTGTATTACATTACTGCCTATAGTCATACTACTGTTTACATTCACTGTTTACATTTATTAATACGGTTTACATTTATTACTACTGTTTTACATTTATTACTACTGTTTACATTTACACTACTTTTATATCTACACTACTGCTGATACATATACAGTATTCTCTGACTAGCCTTATCTAAGGATGCCAAATGTGCCTTATGTGCCTTACTGCATATGCCACTTTGCCTCTATACCAACATCAACTACCTCATACATATACTGTGTACATTAACTCATATGCTGCTGTGCCACTCTTTGCAAATGTCAATGCTAGAACCTTCAGTTTATTTTATAGATATACTTTTTATACTTTTTATACTACTATGAAAAAACTCAGGACAGTATTACACTTTTATTATTTCATTTTATGCTTATGTTCATTGGGTGTTTGGTGTTTTAGGGGTGTTTGGTGTTTCAGTGTTGGTGTAAATTTTCATACTTTTATACTACTATGAAAAAACTCAGGACAGTGTTACACTTTTACTATTTTATGCTTATGTTTATTAAATGTTTTAGTGTTTAGTGTTTAGATGGTTACTGTTGCACCGAGGGACTGAGAGAAACGCAATTTCAATCCTGTGTATGTCCTGTACATATTGCAGTTCTGACAATAAAGTTGACTTTGACTTTGACTTTGATGATGCATTTTTATTATGAATGGCCATTTAATCTGATTATTTATGTCCATGTAAGCATAGCTACTGAGTGATTAGAGCAGTCATTCTCCAATGAGAGATTTGGGGGTTCAACAGCAGTCACATGTAGGGATGGGAATTGATAAGAAATTATCAATATCGATGCCTTTATCGATGTCATTTATCGATTCGAGCATCCTACAATTCCATGGAATTGGACTTTTAAGAACCGGTTCTCTAACAGAACCGGTTCTCGGTTCCCATCCCTAGTCACATGCTGAAGTGCCCCTGGGCAAGACACTGAACCTCTCATTGCCTCCGATGTGTGTCTCATTGGTATATGAATGTGACAAAGCACTGATTATTCTTTGTATAGCTATAGTAGGGTGCTGTATAAATTGATAAATTATGGTATGGATTGTGGTGTAAATCTCTGAGTATACTGATAAGATAGAAAGGTGCTATATAAGTGCAGTCCATTTACCATTTTACACTGGATGCCCTTCCCGATGCAACCTGGGCTCGAACCTGCAACCTCAACAATAAGATCTGTAATGTAAGATGGAGCTGGGTTGTTGAGAGCTTTGTATTGAATTTGATAGAGAGCCAATGGAGAGAAGCGAAAACTGGAGTAATATGATCTCTCCTAAGTCTTTTCAAAGATACTAAAGGGTTAAAAGACATATCCTGATCAAAAACAACTACTGTACATTGCAACTACTCCATTGGAACCAAATACTCACTTTCTTTGTTCTTCTACAGATCCATCCAGTGTGAACCGCATAGCTTGTAAATACTGTAAAGCACTTACCGTGTTACCTACCTGAGTGGAGTATTTTCGTTGTCGGCTTGCTTACTCTGGGTTTAACAAACACTAATCATGTTAATATGTATAATAAGGACTATGGCATTGAGAAGAACTGTATAAATGAGCAAATGTAATAGAGTTTACAATCCAATGCTAGATGTAATTTGATTTCAGGCATTAGTGAGTAAAACTGGATGTGCCCTCAGTGGCATTTTAAATGTGTCACTTGATTATTTGTCCTCCAACTAATTAGTTTAATTTATATAACGATGCAGATATAAATTCTCATTATCAGACCACATCATTTCCCCCCCACCATTGTCACTTTATGTGACTTCCTTCTTTAGTGTTTAATAACAGATTTTTTTTAATTTACCATTTTAAAAAGTCAGCTTTTTTTCTTGCTGAATCCAAGGTGGTGTCTGACATTACAGATAACCGTCTGTTTTTTAGTCAGTTAATTCAGCAATTATTTCAGT
>JBBPBX010015004.1:36631-50089 GCA_038048925.1 Garcialebias charrua
AAACTTTATTAACAACATAAAACAGGACAACAGAACAATGCACTTTACACATACAACAGAGCTACAGTTAGCAGGCTAGCCTTTAGCCTGTAGAAATTGAGAACTATGTTTTTTTCAAGCTTAAAGAGGAAGATATGATGCTTGAAAAACTTGGCAAGATTAGTGTTAAGGTTAGAACTTGACAAAAAAAACAAGCTCTCCATTTCTACAGGCAAAAGGCTAACCTGCTAACTACCTCCATTGTGTGTGCACTGTACATTGTTCTGTTGTTCTATTTTATGTTGTTAATAAAGTAAAATATATATACACACACACACAAACAAGCAAATAAACGAACAAAAACAAAAAAACACACTACCACTTCGGCTTAATGTAATTCTGTTTTTTCAAATGTAATTTCTTTTTTTTTTCATTTCTTTTTTTTCAAATGTGATTCTGTTTTTTCAAAGGCTGTTGTGTTTTTTTGATTTTTTTAATGTATTTTTTCCCCGAAATGTTGTTCATTTACTCCTTAGGGCCACCGTAGCATTTGGCTTAAGGTGAATATGAATGTTAAAGTCTGCCTAAAACCAAAACTTCACTGTATCTTTTTTATCCTTCACCTCCTTACACAACTTATCATTGCAACAAGTCTATTTTCAACACAGCTTGTAAACATTCAGAAGAAAGGTGCATCACTACAATAACCACATTGTTTGAGGCTTTATTGTTGTGAAGTATTCAAACTCTGACAACTTGCTTTTCTTTAAAGTAGCTCTGACATCTAAACATAACCACATATTGTGAGGAATTGTTGTGTTTGGATACAAAGAAACACGTCAGAAGAAAAATTTTCTCCATTGCTGTTCATTGTTTCCCACCTGTCCAGAATCAAAGGACACTTTATCTCCAAACTGAGATTCTGATTGAAGGGTCAGCTGCTTTAATTTATTATTTTAATCAAGAATGTTTCGATGAACAAAATTTGCTTTTCTGCACGTAAGTTTTTTTTTTGCAGTTTAAAGATATGAGTAAAGATTAGGGTTGACTTCTATTTCTGGGACTGATGTACCTACAGCATAGAGAAATGCTATTAATGTAAGTGTTTTTTTGTTGTTGTTATAATGCATATACTGTATTTTAACATTTTTTTCCCCCCAACAACAGTGGTTAGCATTAGGGTTAAGCAGTTAAATTAATCCAAGTTAATAAAAATCAACAATTGACAATCAATAATTTTAAAGACCGTGTAAAGTGAAATTAAATGTAAATGGTAAATGGAGCTTATTTATATAGCGCTTTCCAGCCCCCTGTGAGGAGCCCCAAAGCGCTTTACAATACCAGCCATCCACCCATTCATTCAGACATTCATACACCAGTAGTGGTAGCCTGCCTTGCAAGGCACCATCCAGACCTACTGGGAGCAACTTGGGGTTAAGTGTCTTGCCCAGGGACACAACGACACATGGTGGGCGGATGCGGGATTCGAACCTCCAACCTTCCGATCAGGGGTCGACTGCCATTACCACTACACCACGGCCGCCCATGTGTTTTTAGTTTGTCACATGGCATAAATATGTGTTATTAATCACCCATATAAATCTGACTGATTAAAAACATTGTTTACCTTATAAAATTAAGTCTCAAAAATCATGAAAAAACATGATTTTGCCTTGCCCTGGAACGCTGGGGGCGTGTCAGTGCGTGGGCGTGGTTTCAGCGCAGCTGCGCTCGTGTCCTGCCCCTGCCCTGAGCTGACTGTGTGGAGAGGCAGGCAGCAGAGCCAGTAAACCTGCTCTGTTTTTATCCGAGTTCTGTCTGTAACAGCAGCTACTTTTTCCAAGAGTTACGCTGTTTTTGTAAATAGTTTTCTTGTGTGTTTTTAATCTGGAATGAATAAAAAAAAAAAAGAGTTGTACCATGCGGGAATTGAACCCGTGGGGTTTGGGACGGAAGGCAAGCACTTTATCCATTGACCTATCCAGGCATTACAGATACTTTGTATAAAACCACGCGGTATAAAAACACGTTATGATTTGTACGGGTGCCCTGACCATTGCGACATCCAGGGAAGATGCACGAACGAGGCATAATTGATTAGCTAGCTAACAATGAACAAAATATCTATGCTATTGCTATCTGATGCTATCTGCGATTCGCGAGTGAACGGCTCCACCCATGCGAAGAACAATTTATATGACTGGAGCTGCAGGGGGTGGGGCTATACTAATGAGGACCGCGTGACGAAACGCGGTCCCGTTTAAACCACGCCTAAAAAATCCTGAAACAGACATATCTTTATACACAGTTTCATCTATAACTCCAAAATTAATTGAGCTACAATTTTGAGACTTTTTACTCATTTACAACATTACAATTATGACATTTATAATGTTTATTTAAGAAAATATTGAAATTCACTTTACACGGTCTTTAACAAAGTTCTTGCTCTCTTTTGTTAACATTCTGATTTATATTTGAAGTTTTGTGATGTCTGACAGATTTGCCACTTTTGAGTATTGTTACATATAAAGGAGTACAGTTTTTAATTATTTGCTATTCTCGTGTACATTTAATGTCATGGGCAAAAGTTTTAAACTAGATTTGACATTTTATCTAGCAACATCTATCTATGTACTGTATAGGTCTCCTTAAGCTAGAGTTTTTTTTGGTACGGTACTCTTAGAGTGGTCAATAGTTTCCCATTTTTTCTGAAGTTCTTTCAAGATAGTTTCTACAATTTTTTTACTCATGTTTTACTTTGTTTTCCCTTGTACAGTCTTTGTATCTGAACCTGACAGCATATTTTGCCATTTGTGCTTTTATAAAAAGACGGACAGTCAACAAGTAGAAGACAAAGAACTATATTTAACAACTGAACAGTATCTAAAAGTAAAGTCTTTAGAACTTAACTAAAACAAGATCCAACCTCTGTAATATTACATGTGGAGTCCCTCAGGGCTCTATCATTGGACCTACGTAAGCTATTTATTCTGTATGTTAACGACTTGGTTAAGGTGTCAGTACTTCTCAAATGTATCCTTTTTGCTGATGATACAACTTTTTTTTTGTTTTGGTCATGATATTACACAGATCTTTGAGTTTATGAAGATAGAATTATTAAAAATACAAAATTGGTTTAATCTAAATAAATTGTCATTTAATTTAGATAAAACTAAATATTATATTTGGTAATAAAAACAAACTGTTGATATTCCTTTTATGATTGATGGTGTTGAGATCTGACGTGTGAGTGAAGTGAAATTTCTGGGTGTCATTATAGACGACAAACTGACGTGGAAACATCACATAAATTCAGTAAAGACAAAAATAGCGAGATCTATTGCCGTTCTGTACAAAGTCAGAGTCAGAGTCAGAGAGTCAGAGAGAATTTATTGTCATTTGCACCGCATGTAGTACATGTGTTGAAAACGAGATTATGTACACAGGGTCCCAGTTACATCCAACAACAAATGCAAGAGAAAAACAATAATAACATCTAGGATTAACTAAGAGAGACATCACATCAGCTAGTAATACACTAAGCCCTAATGTAGTAGAAAAACATCATTAT
Organism: Garcialebias charrua; assembly: GCA_038048925.1. Taxonomy (NCBI): domain Eukaryota; kingdom Metazoa; phylum Chordata; class Actinopteri; order Cyprinodontiformes; family Rivulidae; genus Garcialebias; species Garcialebias charrua. The sequence goes on from JBBPBX010015004.1 coordinate 40,185, forward strand.
AAACAGCAGCACGAACATGAGCAGATGGTCACAGATGAACGCAGCAACAAGAAACAGATCAGTATCAGTATGATGTGACATTTTGCAGTGTTTATTCTTATTATTTATTTATTCATGAGTCTGACAGCCTCAGGGTAGAAGCTGTTCCTCAGTCTAGTGGTTCTACATTTGATGCTCCTCAACCTCCGTCCCGAGGGGAGTGGTGCAAAGAGTGAGTGTGCTGGGTGAGTGAGGTCTTTCATGATGCAGGTGGCTCTTTTTCTGCATCTGGAGGTGTAAATGTCTGTGATGGTGGGGAGACTGACTCCCACAGACTTCTGTGCAGCCTTCACCACTCTCTGTAGAGCTTTTCTCTCTGCAACTGTGCAGCCTCCATGCCACACGTTGATGCTGGAGCACAGGACGCTCTCCACTGCACACCTGTAGAACGAGGTGAGGACTGGGCTTCTCAGACCGGCTCGTCTCAGCCGTCTGAGGAAGTAGAGTCTCTGATGACCTTTCTTGATCAGGCTGGTGGTGTTGTTGAGAGAAGTCAGGAACCTATCAAATGATAAAGCGCTGCACTTGTTGTAAAACACAATTATTGTTCCACATATAATTTATTGTGTTGATATCTGGGACAAAGCATGTAAAACATTTACTGAACCTTTTTTTTTGCTACAGAAAAGAGCTATAAGAATAATTACCAGAAAAAAATATTATCACCCATCTAGCACATTGTTTCACCAATTGAAGTTGTTAAAGTTCAGTGACTTAGTGGATTATAATATTTTGTCAGTCATGTATCAGACATTTATTAAGTGACTCAAACATTGACATACTTGGAATATCAGAAAGCTGGCTGACTTCTACATCACCAACAGCAGCTGTGAATATGCCAGGATACAATGTATACAGAAGGGATAGAGGGACAGGGAAAGGTGGGGGTGTATTGGTCTATGTTAAAAACCATATTAAATGTGAATTAATCAGTTGGCCAGGGGAAGTTAATCTTGAATGTATCGGTTTAAATGTTTCACTGTCACACACAATGTCATTCACTCTGATTTGTATTTATCGATCTCCATCTACCAAGGATATATTTTATGATCAACTTGGAACTATTTTAAACCACTGCAACTCTCAAAGGGAGATTATCCTTATGGGTGATTTTAACATCAACTGGGACAAGAAATTGGATAGGAGAAAATTGAAACAACTTGCTGACAAGTATAATTTAACAAAGGTCATAAATGGGCCAACAAGAATAACAAATACGTCCAAAACAACTATTGATTTAATATTCACTAACAAACCTGATAGAATTTTGAAGACTTTTAACCTCCTATCTGGTCTCTCTGACCACAATTTTATTTTCTGCTCAAGAAAAATTAATAGGCAGCATCCAGCCACAACTGCTAAAAATAGATCCTACCTTTTTATACCTAAACATTTGCAAGAGCATCTCAAGACTGAACTTGAACAAATAAATTGGTCGAATGTATTGGAATATAAAGATACTGAGATCTGTACTAACAACTTTATCAAGAGTGTCAATGAAATTTTAAACCAGTTTACAAAAATAGGCAAGTTTGGAAAACAGAACAATCATTGGCTTAACAGTGACATTTTAAAATTGATAAAAGAAAGAGATAGAGCCTTTAAGAAATCCTTGAGTACAGGAATTACAACTGATCGTCAGATTTTTACATCACTGAGGAATAAAGTGATAAAACACATACGTAAAGCAAAAGCTATTTTCTACATTGACATTATAAAAGGAGCAAATGGAAATGGGAAAGTGATATGGGAAAATTTGAATAAGCTACTGGGACGCAACAATACTGATAATTTCAAAAATGTACAGCTTCAGGTAAATGGTGCACTGACAGATGACTTAAGCAAAATTGTTAATATGTTTAATTCATTTTTTATTAGTTCAATTGAAGAATTAACAATGCATCTCAAACACCCTGACATCCCACATAAATCTCTAGATGTCAATAAACCAGTATTTAGTATACAAGAAATCTCTGTCACTGAAGTTATAAAAACTATATCATCTCTAAAAGGCTCAAAGGCTAGAGACATATTTGGCCTGACAAGTCATTTTTTTAAGCTTCATAAAGAAGCACTTGCAAGTCCAATTGCACATATAATTAACCAATCGATTAAATACGGAGTAGTGCCATCCACATGGAAAATTGCCAGGGTTACCCCAGTGTTTAAGACAGGAGACAAAACAAAACCAGAGAATTATCGTCCTATAAGTATTTTGCCAATCATTTCGAAAATTGCAGAGAAATGGGTTGCTCTGCAGTTAACAGAGCATTTAAATGAAAGCCCAACTTCTCTCCATCCCATGCAATTCGGGTTTAGGAAGTATCACTCTACAGAGACAGCCACCTGTTACCTTCTGGAAAATCTAAAACAGCTTCTAGATCAGGGCGGCTTTGTGGGTGCTGTGTTCCTTGACCTGAAACGTGCTTTTGACACAATCAACCACAACATTCTTCTTGCTAAACTAACTCATTTTAATTTCTCTAATAGTGCCCTCTGCTGGATGAAATCATATCTGTCTGATAGAAAACAAGCAGTACAAATAGAAAACTCACAATCTACCTTTCTTACCTGCTCAGCTGGAGTCCCACAGGGCTCAATACTGGGACCAATCTTATTTAGCCTATATGTTAATGATTTGCCAAATGTTTGCAAAACTGTAAAAATGCAATTATATGCAGATGATACTGTATTGTATGTTCATGGAAAAACAAAAAATGAAGCTGCTGCTGTGCTTTCTAGTGCCATGATCCCGGTGTCTCACTGGCTCCAGGACTCTTGTTTACATCTCAACACTAAAAAAACAGTCTGTATGTTTTTCTCTCGGCTGCCACCAGATGATGGGCATCCATCTGTGTTGGTCAATGGCGAGACATTAGATGTGGTTGAACAATTTAAATACCTCGGAGTCATTTTTGATTCTAATCTAAATTTCAAGCAACATGTAAAGAGAATTTCACATATAATTAAACTTAATCTGGCAAACTTCAAACATATAAGACCTTCTCTGACAACAGAATCAGCAAAGGCTTACATGCATGCCATGATCTTCAGCCATATAGCCTATTGTTATACTACATGGTCTCACACTTCAGAGATCGTCATGAAGCCCCTAAAGTCTCTTTTTAAGAAAACACTGAAAATTTTTGACAAAAAGCCAATACAGTATCATTACTGCAACATCATAAATAAGTACAAAATTTTGGATTTTAATAGCTATCAGATTTTTATGGACGTTTGCCTGATTTTTAAAGTTTTAAATGGACTTGCTCCTCCTCCTTTAATATATTTTATAAGTAAAAAAACAAGTACAGTAAACACAAGAGCACTGACCAGAGGAGATTGTGATGTGCAGCGGCGCAGGACTAAATTTGGCCAAATGGTGGTGTCCATCAGAGGCACACAGTCATGGAACACACTGCCAGTTTCCATCAGGAACTGTGGCACCTACTCCAGCTTTAAAAAATCTCTGAAACTTTGGCTGAAAACTAATCAGAAGTGCACTCATGTGTAGATTACTTTGTCTATTCTTATGGCATCATATTTTTATTGTAATTTTATGTTGTGTTATGTGCTATATAGGTGATGTTTGTATTTTTCTCCGCTCTTTTGTTTTATGGGACGTTTCTTATTCTTACCTGCCTTAGGACAACAGATGCAAATTAGCTATTGTGCTAACTCCGGCATATTTACATTGATGCTAACTGCTGTTATGTTGATTAATATGCATTGTCCTAACTTAAATAAATAAATAAATGAAATGAAATGAAATGTATAGAGCTCATAAAGAGGAACTACCATTTAATATCCAAATACTTTTTGTTAAACGTCAAAGCTGTTATAATCTAAAGGGAGATGACGTTTTTGTCAAACCTAAATACAGGTGGTCCCCAACTAACGAGCGAGTTCCGTTCCTCCGAGGTTCTCATAAGATGAAAATCTCGTGAGTCCGTACTGACCTTTAATCAACCTTTATGTAACACACGAGCCACCACTGAACACGTACATGTAGGTAATGAAGTTACCAAGCATTTCAACTATCCTAACACTTTAAAACACTTTAAAACAATTTAAAACATTTGTAAAAAATATAAATATTAATTTCTTACTTTGAGCGCAGCTTCTCTCATCTCTTAGCTCTGCCGCATTACGTCCGAGAACCCCAGCTTTCTGCAGCACCACGCAGTCCAAACTGTTTAAAGGAAAGACTGTTAGTACGCTAACTTCATACATTTGGAGCCAGAAAAATATTTAATAAACTTACCGAAAGCCGTTTCTCCACGGTGTTCGTTCATTCAAACAAGCTGCCCGCGTTAGCTGTTGTTAGCCCCCGCCAGATTAGGCCTGCACTCGTTAGCGCTCGTTAGCATGTAGCACATCCAAAAAAAGGCTGTCAGAGCTGCTTCTCCACATTAGCTGGGTGTCCATCCGACATCTTAGGCGAGCTCCCGGACATTGAGGCGAGCTCCCGGCCGTCGGTTCGGTTTGGTTCTGGTCGGGGTCCGCTTAGCATTTAGCCTAGCCTTAGCTTAGCCCATTAGCTAATGTTGTTTTGCGGCGCTTTGGGAGCGATCGCTGAGCGATCTGCGGCTGTTGCTCCAGTCCAGACACATCCACAAAGTTCACTGAGTGTTTCCAGCTAATTTATCCGTATGAGGCAACCTCTGATCGGACGCACGGTCCTCCAAAGCCAGCTCCCGGCCGCAGATGGTCCCTTCGCCGGCATGTTGGCTTGGTGTCCCCTCCCGCTTATCTCCGCTCGTTTTATGTCAGGCGGCGGCGCTTTGGGAGCGATCGCTAATACGCTAAAAATTGAAATAAAACATAAAAATAACAATTATACTTTATTTATAAAGCCATTTAAAACAACCACAGCTGCAACAAAGTGTTGTACACATGAACTTTAGAACATTTAAACACACACACAAAAATAAAAAATAAAATCATATTTTTATTAAATATGATAACCTCGTAAATCCGGGACCTGGTAAGTAAGAGCGCTTGTAAATCGGGGACCACCTGTACAGAACTAGTTCGAGGGGTCGGTCAACCTCAATTCAGGGAATTGGTTTGTGGAATGATTTGGATACTGAAATTAAAAATGCCACATTATTATTTACATTTAAGAGTTTATTCAAAACCAAATTATTACAAAAATATATATGAATTAGGTTTCTCGTGTTATTTACTAATTCGATAATTATAAGTTGTTTTTTTATTCTGTTACTTGTTGATGATTTTTTGTTTGAACTGACTGTTTGAAAAAAGGGGCAGATATAATAAGATTTTCTCTTCATTCTGCCACCCTTCATTTTATTTCTGATTATTGTACAGTATAGTCACATTTGTGATTGTTATATATTTTTTTTTGGTGTGTGTTGTATTTTAAAATGAATAAATTTAATAAAATAAAATAAAAAAACAGCAAAGACCTGTCACAGAATCTACAGTCATCATAAGTCTGATTTGTTTAGTCCAGAACATTTAACTGAAGCCTCTCAGAGGGTTGTTCCAATAATCAGAGAAGTGTCGTCTGTTTTTAACAGACAAGTTGACATATCAGAGCAGACAATGTTTTCAGATGGGACATCTGAAGCAGAATAAAGCTAAACAAATAAATAATGATAATATTATTAATAATAATAATAATAATAATAATAATAATAGTCTTTTTGTCAGGAATTGACATGTTACTTGTCATTTTGTATTAGAAAATAAAAGGCTTACGTTTAATATTTTTAGAAGACCCTTGAAGAAAAATCTCAAACTTATGGACAAACCAGGCATGGTAAGTTTAATCACCATTTTTTAACCACATAAAAGCCCAATGAGGTCAAGACTTCTTACCCAAGTGTCACCGGGCCAAACGGCTAGTAAAACAATTCAGTAAAAAAATGACAGCCACATAAACATTAATAATACTAATGAAAACCCAAAATTTGGCATCTTCACCAAGGGTAGGGGATGATCACAAAATCTATTTAAAGTGTATACTCCTATATTAAACTTGTTAAGGATTACTTACACTGAAAGAAAAGTTGTTGTTTTTTTTGTCCAACAAATGGGAAATAGTATTATCAGGATGATTTAGAATGTTCCATTGCAGAAATGTTGAGAAAATATTTTGTATTTTGTTGTTTCTGAGTACTGAGCATGCAGTTGCATGACCATGACAACTAGATGTTGCATTTTGCAGCACTTAGGGCAGGGGAGATTGTTGTTCCAGTTTGATCTATCCAGATTATGAGCTCATCTGCTCTGTATTAGATACGTTGATGCACCATTACATTTAGCATTTTCTGACTGTAACTCTGTGTATCTGCACACACAAGTATTTCAGTGATGTGCGTAAACTGACTTTCAGACACGCTCAGGCCATCAGACATGTCTGTAGGTTCTCTGTCTGAAGATGGATGTTTGTGAAAAGAAACATCACAATAAAAGAAAAGACTGAATAAGGACAAGCGAGACATCACCCAAAAGAATGAGCGAGCAACGTGTCCTGGGTTATGCCATTTAGCCTCAATTTAATAATTATTGCTTGATATTATGCAGGAAATTGAAAAATAAAAGACCATATTCATAATGCTAGCAAAAAATAAATGTGAAATTACTTTGAGGAACTGAAATAAATGCTTTCATGGTTCACTTTTCTACATTTAATCTGGACACATTGAAACGGTTTATTGTCTGGCCAATGGAAAAGTGTAAAGTGAATCCAGCTGCCCTAGATCACCCGGTGGAATCATATTGAGATAAAATGTCACCATTTCATTGATTTCTTTTTTTCCCCATCTTCTTTTGCCTTGACATGGACATCTGCTAATGATAGTCATATCACGGTGTACATGGTGCCGTTTGCCTCCCCTAATAAAGCAGCATGAAGACAAGCGCAGATGAAAAATCAGTGTAGATGTATGACACAGCCGCAGGGACTATCACAGGCTCATTTGTTGAAAACTGAATTGGAAAGGGAAATGATGGCTCAAAGGTGTCAATGTGCTGTATCTTTGTTTGTTTTATAAGAAGAAACAAACTACTGAGGATGAAATAATTATGGGGAAAGCAAAACTAACACAGAAAGTAAAATGAGTGGCTAAAATGTTATGTAAATATAAATAGAATTACATAATTTTTCTGTGTTAGGCTCCAAATCTGAAAGAAGTATCAGTTTTTTTTTTGTTTGTTGATTTACACAGCAACATCACTAAACTCTAGATTCTTTAAGTGAAAGGTAGATGGGCATCTTCTGTAAAATATAACGTCCACACGATATATCAGTCCTACAGACATATTGATCCTACAGATTTATCAACCCTACGATATGTTGATCCTACCGATATATCGATCCTACTGATAAATCGACCAGGCCAATATTTTTGGCCAATATAGATGTTTGGGGACATATATGTATTGGTGACAGTTGTCCCATTATGTACTGATAGAAGCACTCTAATTTTCACCTCTATCCACAATATTCCTGAAGGTGGCACTGTATTTGCGATTATGGGACTTACTTCCGTTTGACCCCGGAAGTAGAATTTCTGCATTGGCTCCTCGTTGTTTACTTGTTTATCTGTGCGCGTCGTTGAAGTTCTGTTAAAGTTCTGTTTTCTGTTATTTTGAGCTAATATTGTCACGAAGATGTCTTGTGGAGCTCGGGTACCTGTTGCGCTGTTCGTGGCTGTAAGAATAATCAGACGAAGCTGAATTTGTGGCTGCAACTAGTGTGTGTTGAACATGCTCCGAAAACAAAAACCTGCATCCTTCTTTGTGGCTGGGCTACGAGAAACCACCTGAAAAAAGACTCTGTATCCTCCAGAGGATCGAGAACACCAGGTATGATTTAAGAGACAGCTTTTAGTGTTATGATTTTATGTAGTCAGTGATTAAATGATACTAATATTTTCGTGCATAACTGGCAAATAAACACACGCACCTATATACTGTATGTATGCTGTCTGTGTATATTTATTTATACTGTATATATAATATAGGTGTGTGTTGTGTTTATTTATATATATATATATATAATATAGGTGTGTGTGCTTATTTATATATATATAGATGTGTGTTTATATATAATATAGGCGTGTGTGTTTATATATATATATATATATATATATATATATATATAATATAGGTGTGTGTGTGTGCGTGGGTTTCTTTTATATATAATCTAGGTGTGTTTGTGTGTGTTTATTATATATATATATATAATCTAGGTGTGCGTGTGTGTGCGTTTATTTATATATATAATCTATGTGTGTGTGTGTTTAGTTATATATATATATATATAATCTATGTGTGTGTGCGTTTATTTATATATATAATCTATGTGTGTGTGTGTTTAGTTATATATATATATATATAATCTAGGTGTGTGTGTGTTTGTGTGTGTTCATAAATGAACCCTAATGTTTGTATACTGTACTTTTCTTTTCCTCCTTTCTGTTATATTTCTGCATAAGGTGAGTTCCAGGGATGGATGGATGACGCTCCAGTTGGTCCAGGGATGGATGACGCTCCAGTTGGTCCAGGGATGGATGACACTCCAGTTGGCCCAGAAGTTTGTGTGCAGTTATGTACCACAGCAACAAATGAGTGAAAATATAATTTCTATAAATAAATCTGCGTTTGAAGTGCATTTGGTGTTGCTGTGTTTCACCTTCTTTATTTCAATAAGATACGTTGTTTAATGTCTAATGAGAAGTTCTACTGCAAATAAAAAAACTAGATGTGATTGTTTTTTTGGCAACTTACCAGTTTAGTTTTTTATTGACAAGTACAAAACTTAAAAACATGCATGTTGCTGTGGTTCCTCCTCCAGGAGGAGATTGATAAGAATAAAAGCTATAATTATAAATTTTAGGCTGATTGGTAACTCTAAATTGACCCTGGGTGTGAGTGAGACAGGTCCCTCTTGTAAATGAGTCCCCGTGGCTCAACGAGGCAAGCCTGTATAAATAAAGGTTGAATGAATGAATGAATAAACTAAAAACATTTGAAACTGAATACAATATGAGAACTGTGGGTGATTTGATGTCTTTTAATGAAAATGATTGGCTGCAGAATAAATACAAGAATAAATACCAGGTCAAATACACTCAACAAGAAATGATGGGCAGTTTCTGATTTTAAACAAACTGGAACAGATTCCTCATCATGTGGGACCACTGGACGACCACTGGACGACTGGCGCAAGCAGCAAACCCCTCCGGAATCCAAGACGATGGAACTCGGCCCTTCACTCGTCTGTACCTTAAAAAAAGAATAAAACTGTCATGTTTGCATCACAAAGTCTAAAATAAGACCAAGTTTGCTACTCAAAGTAGAAAGAATAAATACAGTTGCTCCTACATTTTTTACTCATTCACAAAGATATACTGTAATGTTCAATTTTATATTGATTTCAGTAATTTTATCTTAGATTTACTTTAATATTTTTGAATTATTGTGCCAGGTGCTTGTGTCATTACTTGTTCTTCTGCTCCTGCGTCTCAGAGTAAGTGTGTCTGTCAACTTCAGCGTGGGAGACCAGTCTGTGACTTGTGTGCAGGCCTTCCTGAAAAAATAAATATTTCAATAGAACAAATGTAGTAATAACCAAAAGATGAACTTGTGTTATGGAATATTTTCTGTACAAACAGCATCCCACTGCTTTATTCACATGAGAGTAACAGGGACCTACAATCAAAACAGTACTACAGTACAGTGTATGTGCAGTATGTATGTATATACTGTATATATAGTGTGCATACAGTATACACATACACACAGCATATGTATGTACTGCAAATGTATTACACACACATGTAGTTATATTATTTATCCACAGATTTGTTTAGTAAATACTTTAACAGATG
>JBBPBX010015005.1:0-50088 GCA_038048925.1 Garcialebias charrua
GACAGAAAACAAGTTCAACTCACTGTTGGGCACAAGGTGTTGACGCACAGGTGATGGAAGGAGAGGAGCTGCAAGAGGCAGGAAGAGAGGACACAGGTCTGTCCATGAGGTCAGGTGCAGCAGGTGTAGTCTGTTGAAAGAGACACAAACATGAACATGTGAAGTTAAAGCAGGGTCATGACCTGCAATAAAAACGTAAAACACAGACAGAAAACAAGTTCAACTCACTGTTAGGCACAAAGTGTTGACGCACAGGTGATAGAAGGAGAGGAGCTGCAAAAGGCAGGAGGAGAGGACACAGGTCTGTCCATGAGGTCAGGTGCAACAGGTGTTGTCTGTTGAAAGAGACACAAACATGAACATGTGAAGTTAAAGCAGGGTCATGACCTGCAATAAAAACATAAAACACAGACAGAAAACAAGTTCAACTCACTGTTAGGCACAAAGTGTTGACGCACAGGTGATAGAAGGAGAGGAGCTGCAAAAGGCAGGAGGAGAGGACACAGGTCTGTCCATGAGGTCAGGTGCAACAGGTGTTGTCTGTTGAAAGAGACACAAACATGAACATGTGAAGTTAAAGCAGGGTCATGACCTACAATAAAAACATAAAACACAGACAGAAAACAAGTTCAACTCACTGTTAGGCACAAGGTGTTGATGCACAGGTGATTGATGGAGAGGAGCTGCAGGAGGATGGTGAGGAGAGAGCAGAGGACACAGGTCTGTCCATGAGATCAGGTGTAGCAGGTGTTGTCTGTTGAAAGAGACACAAACATGAACATGTGAAGTTAAAGCAGGGTCATGACCTACAATAAAAACATAAAACACAGAGAGAAAACAAGTTCAACTCACTGTTAGGCACAAGGTGTTGATGCACAGGTGATTGATGGAGAGGAGCTGCAGGAGGATGGTGAGGAGAGAGCAGAAGACACAGGTCTGTCCATGAGATCAGGCGCAGCAGGTGTTGTCTGTTGAAAGAAACCCAAACAATTAACATGTGAAGTTAAAGCACGGTCATGACCTGCAATAAAAACATAAAACACAGACAGAAAACAAGTTCAACTCACTGTTAGGCACAAGGTGTTGACGCACAGGTGATAGAAGGAGAGGAGCTGCAAGAGGCAGGAGGAGAGGACACAGGTCTGTCCATGAGGTCAGGTGCAACAGGTGTTGTCTGTTGAAAGAGACACAAACATGAACATGTGAAGTTAAAGCAGGGTCATGACCTGCAATAAAAACATAAAACACAGACAGAAAACAAGTTCAACTCACTGTTAGGCACAAGGTGTTGACGCACAGGTGATAGAAGGAGAGGAGCTGCAAGAGGCAGGAGTAGAGGACACAGGTCTGTCCATGAGGTCAGGTGTAGCAGGTGTTGTCTGTTGAAAGAGACACAAACAATTAACATGTGAAGTTAAAGGTTCACTGTGTAATTTCTGCAGGACGCTGGGACTTAGAAAAATTTTCATCATGTAAAAGCATTCTGCTCCCTCCCCCTCAGAGCCATATATGACTCTGAGGAGGAGCCACAGTCCGTTCTCTGTTGAACTTGAGTTCTGCAGCCCCGCCGCCTGCTGTGTGTCCGCTCGGAGCACTTCAATATTCTGTGATTATATGTTAATAAAACGTTTTAAAAATATAATAAAACCATGGAGCACTTGTCCAACAACACAAAAACCAGCAGAAATCAGCAGAGGTTCACGAAGCAACGTTGGACATGATTTAATTCGCTCGTGACTTCCTCATGTCTGTCAGTCGATGTCTGGTATGTCTGGAATGTTCCGCCCCCACTACATGTCCTGTGGCAGACGCTGCGAAGTTCTGTGATTATATGTTAATACAACGTTCTAAAATATATAATAAAACCATGAATCACTCGTCCAACAACACAAAAACACCCTGAAATCAGCAGAGCTTCACCAGCCACTTTGGACATGATTTAATTCGCTCGTGAGTCGTGACAAATCAATTTCCTCATTCCTGTGAGTGAAGGATGAAGCAATCACTTGACTTTTGGCAAAAAAACAAAATAAAAGTCCAGCTCTGGGACGAAGAAGGGATATTTAATACATTTGTGTCACATACAAATCAGTCCTGCATCGCTTTGCAATCCTTTGAATGAGAATGTGCGCGGCGCTGAGGCTGGGACAGGCGGGGGCGTGACAAACAACTCTGTTTTTGTTGGCTGGTCATTGTCCGGGTCACTCTGTGTTTTTAGTGTGGCCGTGGCGTAGTGGTAATGGCAGTCGTCTCCCGATCGGAAAGTTGGCGGTTCGACTCCCGGGACCCGCACCATGTGTCGTTGTGTCCTTGGGCAAGACACTTAACCCTGAGTTGCTCCCGGTAGGACTGGAAAGCACCTTGCATGGTAGTCTGCCGCCACCGGTTTATGAATGTGTGTAGCATTCAATAAATGTGTAGCACTTTGAGATTTTCAGTAATGAAAAGTGCGTTATAAATTGAATTAATTATTATTATTATTATTTAGTGTTTTTATAAATGCTGATAGAGAAGCAAGGGGACTATAGTTTTTTTCAGAGATTACTTTGTCTAACATCAGTCTGTCAGTAGATAGTGACAGAGTGAAGAAATATGTTAAAAATATATTGTTTGAAAAGTTAGACTACATTACAAAGTTACATAGTGCAGCTTTAAAGGGACTGTGTTACATGTTCATGAATCTGAATCTATCCTATAAAAAGGAGTATGAAAAAGCCTTCAGGTTGGAAGAGGATAAATTTAAAATACCAAGGTGGTGTAAGGAGAAGTCCAAGTTGGTGTGGCAACGTGAGGAGAGGCCCAAGGTGGTGTGAAGAGAGACCTGCAGTGGCGTAGCTGGAGCCAGAGGTGGTGTGAGGAGAGTCACGAAGTGGTTTTAGGAGAAAGCTGTGGCGTGAAGGGAGGCCAGAGGTGGCATGAGGAGAGACTTGTAGCGGAGTGAGGGGAGGTCTGAGGTGGTGTAAGGAGAGACTTGTAGCGGAGTGAGGGGAGGCCTGAGGTGGTGTAAGGAGAGGCACAAAGTGGTTTTAGGAGAAAGCTGTGGCGTGAAGGGAGGCCAGAGGTGGCATGAGGAGAGACTTGTAGCGGAGTGAGGGGAGGTCTGAGGTGGTGTAAGGAGAGACTTGTAGCGGAGTGAGGGGAGGTCTGAGGTGGCATGAGGAGAGACTTGTAGCGGAGTGAGGGGAGGTCTGAGGTGGTGTAAGGAGAGACTTGTAGCGGAGTGAGGGGAGGTCCTGAGGTGGCATGAGGAGAGACTTGTAGCGGAGTGAGGGGAGGTCTGAGGTGGTGTAAGGAGAGACTTGTAGCGGAGTGAGGGGAGGTCTGAGGTGGTGTAAGGAGAGACTTGTAGCGGAGTGAGGGGAGGTCTGAGGTGGTGTAAGGAGAGACTTGTAGCGGAGTGAGGGGAGGTCTGAGGTGGTGTAAGGAGAGACTTGTAGCGGAGTGAGGGGAGGTCTGAGGTGGTGTAAGGAGAGGCACAAAGTGGTTTTAGGAGAAAGCTGTGGCGTGAAGGGAGGCCAGAGGTGGCATGAGGAGAGACTTGTAGCGGAGTGAGGGGAGGTCTGAGGTGGTGTAAGGAGAGGCACAAAGTGGTTTTAGGAGAAAGCTGTGGCGTGAAGGGAGGCCAGAGGTGGCATGAGGAGAGACTTGTAGCGGAGTGAGGGGAGGTCTGAGGTGGTGTAAGGAGAGACTTGTAGCGGAGTGAGGGGAGGTCTGAGGTGGTGTAAGGAGAGACTTGTAGCGGAGTGAGGGGAGGTCTGAGGTGGTGTAAGGAGAGACTTGTAGCGGAGTGAGGGGAGGTCTGAGGTGGTGTAAGGAGAGACTTGTAGCGGAGTGAGGGGAGGTCTGAGGTGGTGTAAGGAGAGACTTGTAGCGGAGTGAGGGGAGGTCTGAGGTGGCATGAGGAGAGACTTGTAGCGGAGTGAGGGGAGGTCTGAGGTGGTGTAAGGAGAGACTTGTAGCGGAGTGAGGGGAGGTCTGAGGTGGTGTAAGGAGAGACTTGTAGCGGAGTGAGGGGAGGTCTGAGGTGGTGTAAGGAGAGACTTGTAGCGGAGTGAGGGGAGGTCTGAGGTGGTGTAAGGAGAGACTTGTAGCGGAGTGAGGGGAGGTCTGAGGTGGTGTAAGGAGAGACTTGTAGCGGAGTGAGGGGAGGTCTGAGGTGGTGTAAGGAGAGACTTGTAGCGGAGTGAGGGGAGGTCTGAGGTGGTGTAAGGAGAGACTTGTAGCGGAGTGAGGGGAGGTCTGAGGTGGTGTAAGGAGAGACTTGTAGCGGAGTGAGGGGAGGTCTGAGGTGGTGTAAGGAGAGACTTGTAGCGGAGTGAGGGGAGGTCTGAGGTGGTGTAAGGAGAAGCCAAAGGTGGTGAAGAGAGGCCCAATGTGGTGTGAGTAGAGGCAAACGGAGTTGCTGCAGATGTCGAGGCCCAAGTTGAAGTAACCACGCCAAATGAGATAAGTGAGACCAGTGACGGGACCTGCCAGCTTGGACGATGTTAATCCGGGATTGTGCGAGTCATGCCGAGCAGGCTTGGGAAGGGAGGAGGATACTGTAGCAATGAAAAACATGGAGGAGATGAAAAAAATATCAGATTATTTTCTTTTTCATCTGAGTTAATATTCTTTAACGTGTGGGTGTTGTGATATTTTCCTCGCAAAACACAACTAAGAAATAAAAAAAGTCAGTGATTATATAGAGTAAAAAAAATACAAAATCTGATCCACCAGCTGAAGCCCACAAAGATGAGTGATGCTCTCAACACTGACCCATTAAGGAGCAGAAACTGGTGTCATGATGCCTCTGGTTATGCCATTTTTAGCTAATGGTAAATGGAGCTTATTTATATAGCACTTTCCAGCCCCCTGTGAGGAGCCCCAAAGCGCTTTACAATACCAGCCATCCACCCATTCATTCAGACATTCATACACCGGCAGTGGTAGCCTGCCTTGCAAGGCGCCATCCAGACCTACCGGGAGCAACTCGGGGTTAAGTGTCGTTTCCAGGGACACAACGACAAATGGTGGGCGGATGCGGGATTCGAACCTCCAACCTTCCGATCAGGGGTCGACTGCCATTACCACTACACCACGGCCACCCCATAATACAACTTGATAAATCATTTCCTGGCTTGCAGTGATAATAAATGACTTATCTGGTCACATTAAATAACTACTTTTAACCAAAATAAACTTTATTAAAATAGCCCCACTGCATCTAAATTCATGCGTGTATAAAACTGAAATAATTCCTGCTCAAAGAGTTCATTTTGCCTTAGACAAGAGAATTAAGCCTTGACTGATTTATTATTATTGCTTGTTTGTTATTGTTGTTGATTTTTAGTTTGATTATTTTTGTAATAAAACTTAAAAGACAACTTTATTCGGATGATTATTCATTTGTTCTGGTATAGAACTCCCTGTAATAACATATTCACCCTTTACTAATCAGAATCAGTCACTGAAGTACTTTGTAGAATTAAAATATATTGATTAAGTTGTTGTTGGTCAGTAAACTGACCAGTGGGTGCCAAACTTTAATGAATGAAAACATAAATAAAACAAATGTAGTGGGGCTGAGATGGAAAAGGTGTCATCCTTCTTCCTCCATCTCACCCTTCGTTATGGCTACAAGCTTCTACATCGTGAACCCCTAGTCTAAAATCACTGTGAAAACAAAGCACTGTAATACCATTTGGTTATGTGCTGCTGATCTCATGCTGCTGATCTATTTCATGTTGCTGTGTTCACTCGTCATCATCTGCTCACACAGACTCATGTTCGTGCTGCTATTGTTTGGCGCATTGTTTTGTACTAGTAGTGCTTAGTGTATTTTTAGTTTAGTGTATTTCTTATTTCATGTCTCGGATCTTTTTTACTGTTTTTCTTTAAAATTTGTATTTTTTTTGGGATGTAACTGGGACCCTGTCCAGTTTCATTCCACCTTATGTACCACATGTGATATGAATGACACACATTGACCTTGAGAACTGAAAGAACAAATTATGCTTCATAGCATCCTCAGTAAAATGCTTAGCCCCCCTTAGCACCTGCAGAAAAATATCTCTGGAGCTGCCACTGGTACAGAATACTTATATTAGCTACTTACTTATAAAGCAAATATGGCTCACCTTATGTATCAATAATGGTTGGGTCCAGGGTCCA
Organism: Garcialebias charrua; assembly: GCA_038048925.1. Classification (NCBI taxonomy): domain Eukaryota; kingdom Metazoa; phylum Chordata; class Actinopteri; order Cyprinodontiformes; family Rivulidae; genus Garcialebias; species Garcialebias charrua. The sequence goes on from JBBPBX010015005.1 coordinate 6,154, forward strand.
GGCCTGAGGGAAGAGAGGTGATGTTAAGCAGATTGAAGTCCACTCCACGTTTTCCTTGCCACCTCGTGCGCTGCGGACTACAAGGGACTACAGACGCAGCGTTCTGATGACGTAGTCGAGGTGCGACACGTCTCCCGGACGGAATCAATTCAGAGCGAGAATAAACGGACTTCTTCCGAGAGCTTCTATGGATGTAACGAGGTCTACGCAGAAGTCCCAGTTGTTTGATGATGGAAACAGAAGGTGGAATGGAGCAGTTGTTAAGTTCAAACAGCTGCGAAGCGGAGTAGGTCAACATCACACCAGCCAAACCGGGGGGAGCTAGCACAGAGCTATCCGCTAACAGCAGACCCACGGCTCCGAGAGAAATAACCAAGAAGCAGTGAGATGTAACTTGAATGAGCATAACTCGAAGAGGAGCATAGGAGAAAGTCCAGAACGGTCCAGACGACACAGGAGATTGACAGAAGCAGCAGGTAAGCAAAACAAAAACTGCAGCCACCTAGTTCTCCAAGCAAAGTTTGTGCAAGGTTTGTGCTAGAGTTTGACAGGAGGTAGACAGTCCAATATTCCGGTTAGGAAGTACTAACCAAGCTGTCCGTAAAGTCCTTGATTAAAAAACCACTGAACAGAATAAGTCCAGATAAATGTCCCAAAAAAATAGCAACAGTAAAACAACTTTTCAGCGTGGAGAAGCGGCGAACATCACGACATTACGCCAGCGTCCTCTCCCAGGTCATGTTGGGCAGTCGAGCTCCGGTACTGCATTTTAAATAAAAATAGCACAAATCCGCTTATGAATTATAAAAGATAGTCAAACCACAAAAACGCTGACAAAAAGTTTAGGTCCGCTGTAAGCGGATTAACGCTTTAGCGCTCTCTAGCGGTCTGTGCCCACCTTTGCCGACGAATTTAGCAATCTATGTGAAGATTTGAGCTATTTGTCTTCAGTTTGGGAAGCAGAAAATAGTTTGGGTGATGGAACAAGAAACAACAGGATCTAATTTAGGTCTGATGCTGTATCAGACTTACCTTCATGTCGAGCTGCTCATACCTGCGCACTGTGACAAGCCCAGAGCTCTGCCCGGTGTGACATCACAGATGGTGCGTTCGGGTGTAATCAGATTTCCCATGATTAAACACGGCTTGAAGTTCAAAATCACTTTTAAAGCAAAATTAAAGTGATTTATCATTTTGTTTGCATAAAGGAACATATTTAAATGATAAAATATATATATTTTGAGCAATTTTATGAATAGTAAAAAAATCATGTCGGTGGACCTTTAAGCCTCCCTGGTAAGGTCTATTCAGGGGTTCTGGAGAGGAGGGTCCGTCGGATAGTCGAACCTCGGATTCAGGAGGAGCAGTGTGGTTTTCGTCCTGGTCGTGGAACACTGGACCAGCTCTACACCCTCAGCAGGGTCCTGGAGGGTGCGTGGGAGTTTGCCCAACCAGTTTACATGTGCTTTGTGGACTTGGAGAAGGCATTCGACCGCGTCCCTCGGGGGGTTCTGTGGGGGGTACTCCGGGAGTATGGGGTACCAGGCCCTTTGATATGGGCTGTTAGGTCCCTGTACGACCGGTGTCAGAGCTTGGTCCACATTGCCGGCAGTAAGTCAGGCTCGTTTCCAGTGAGAGTTGGACTCCGCCAAGGTTGCCCTTTGTCACCGATTCTGTTCATAACTTTTATGGACAGAATTTCTAGGCGCAGCCAAGGTGTTGAGAGGATCCGTTTTGGTGGCCTTAGAATCACTTCTCTGTTTTTTGCAGATGATGTGGTCCTATTGGCTTCATCAGGTCGTGATCTACAGCTTTCACTGGAGCGGTTTGCAGCCGAGTGTGATGCGGCTGGGATGAGGATCAGTTCCTCCAGATCCGAGGCCATGGTCTTGAGCCGAAAAAGGGTAGCGTGCCCTCTCCGGGTCGGGGAGGAGGTCCTATACCAAGTGGAGGAGTTTAAGTATCTCGGGTCTTGTTCACGAATGAGGGAAAACTGGAGCATTAGATTGATAGGAGGATAGGTGCAGCGTTCGCAGTGAAGTGGGCGCTGTATTGGTCTATCGTGGTGAAGAGAGAGCTGAGTCAAAAGGCAAAGCTCTCAATTTACCGATCGATCTACGTTCCCACCCTCATCTATGGTCATGAGCTTTGGGTTGTGACCGAAAGAACAGAGATCTCGGATACAAGCGGCTGAAATGAGTTTTCTCCGCAGGGTGTCTGGACTCTCCCTTAGAGATAGGGTGAGAAGCTCGGTCATCCGGGAGGGACTCGGAGTAGAGCCGCTGCTTCTCCACATCGAGAGGAGCCAGTTGAGGTGGCTCGGGCATCTGGTTAGGATGCCTCCTGGATGCCTCCCTGGTGAGGTGTTCCGGGCATGTCCCACCGGGAGGAGACCCAGAGGAAGACCCAGGACACGTTGGAGGGACTATTGCCCCTTTTCCACCGGTCAGCTTGGGTCGGATATTACGTCATATGTGCGTCGCAGACACCCACTTTATGCCTTTTCCACCGGATATTCCGTACTGCACTGCGCCAGATTTCTGGTGTGGTTTCAGAGGGGTGCCAACGCGTACTCACCCGCTCCGGAAGGAGGAGTCTGTGTGGACTCGAGCTGTTTTCACGGAAGAGAGGGAAGTGAACACGGCAGGACTTTACATGATAAACACGGTAAAAATAATTATTTGTTTTTAAAATTACAGGGAACCCCCGTGTTACGAACGAATTCGGGACCTAAGAACGGTTCGCAGCTCGATTCTGCCGTAGGTAGGGGGTGAAAATTATATTTAAAAAAAAATTATTCATTCATTCATTCATTCAACCTTTATTTATCATGCTAACGGAGCGCGCGCACACATTTAAGCATGTACAGTAGTGTACTGTAATGTTAAACATTGCTATTCACATTTACAGAATAAATAAAAATATATTTTCTTACTTTGAGATGGTCAAAGCCGACATCTTAGGTTGCCATGCGTTGATTGTTGTCGGGCCGAGCAGCGCGGCGGCCGGCCAGTGAACCACCGCAGCCGCTCCAGACCTGTGTTAGCTAGCTGGCTAGCTTCTGCTAGCCAAGCCATGAGCTGGTGTTGGAGCGGCGGCGCGATCAATCTGCAGCTCCTGCTCCAGCCTGAGACGTCCACAGAGCTCACAGAGCGATTCCAGCTAGTAATTAATCCATATGATGCGATCCTGGTCACAAGTGTTCAAAAGGCCGGCTCCCGTGTTAGCTCCCGTGTTAGCTTCTGGAACTAGCCGGGTCGGAGGTGTAGCCAGGCCGGAGGTGTAGCCAGGCCGGAGGTGTAGCCAGGCCGGCCGGAGGTCTTCGCGCGGCGGCCTGGCACGATCAGCGATAAATCCGCTGCTGCCTGAGACATCCACAAAGTTCACAGAGACGTTACCAGCTCGTAATTAATCCATATGAAGCCATCCTGGTCACCAGTCTTCGGCCCGGCGCCGGGCAGCTATCCTAAAATGGCGTCCGGTGTTCTACATTAATTTGTGACCGTGTAAACTGAAGACCTACTTCCTGTTGCCCAAGATTGCTCAAAAAATGATCAGAAATGATCATTTTTATCATAATTATTATTTATAAAGCCTTTAAAACAACCACAGCTGCAACAAAGTGATGTACACATGAAATTAAGAACATTTAAACACACAAAAAAAAAAAAATTAAATTTTTTTTTTAATACAGTAATTTCATATTTTTATTAAATATGATACGTTCGTAGGTCCCGTTGTTCGTAGGTCGATGGAGTCATAAGTGGGGGGTTACCTGTATAGCAAAGATGGGTCTTCAGCTGAACGTGTCCTTAATAAAATCACGTACTGCTCAAAACTGCAGGATTTTAAAAAGTAGGATCGCCACGAGCAACGCGCGCGGGCGGCTTTATGTCTTTAAAATGTAGCTCAATGAACAGATATAAAAATATATTTCATAGCTGACTTCATACCACGAGGGTTCCTGATTAACCGTCCTTTAATAATGTCACGTAGTGATCAAATCTGCTGCATTTAAAGTAGGTTCGCTTTGACTTCTTACAAACCTGTGCCTGCACTACGAAAATAAATTATAAAAAAATCAAATATAAATTCAAATAACTCCAACGGGTTACAGTCAGTACATGGACATCTTGTGATTACACAGTGTTGGTTTGGATAATATCTGTGGTGTGGTTTTTTATGTATTTCATTATTTTTTGTTACAAAGTACTAGGGCGAAAAAAATCGAAGCTAGCTTGACACATTTATGTCTATAAAACATTGAATATTAATTCAAATAACTCTAACGGGTTACAGTCAGTACATGGACATCTTGTGATTACACTGTATTAATTTGGATAATATCAGTGGCGTGGTTTTTTAGGTATTTCATGATTTGTGTTACAAAGTACTAGGGCGACAAAAATTGAAGCTATCTTGACACATTTATGTCTATTAAACATTGAATATTAATTCAAATAACTCTAACGGGTTACAGTCGGTACATGGACATCTTGTGATTACACTGTATTAATTTGGATAATATCAGTGGTGTGGTTTTTTAGGTATTTCATGATTTGTGTTAAAAAGTACTATGGCGAAAATAATTGAAGCTAGCTTGACACATTTATGTCTATAAAACATTGAATAAACATTGAATATTAATTCAACTCCAACGGGTTACAGTCAGTACATGGACATCTTGTGATTACATTGTATTAATTTGGATAATATCAGTGGTGTGTTTTTTTAGGTATTTCATGATTTGTGTTACAAAGTACTATGGTGAAAATAATTGAAGCTAGCTTGACACATTTATGTCTATAAAACATTGAATATTAATTCAAATAACTCCAACGGGTTACAGTCAGAACATGGACATCTTGTGATTACACTGTATTAATTTGGATAATATCAGTGGTGTGGTTTTTTAGGTATTTCATGGTTTGTGTTACAAAGTACTATGGCGAAAATAATTGAAGCTAGCTTGACACATTTATGTCTATAAAACATTGAATATTAATTCAAATAACTCCAACGGGTTACAGTCAGTACATGAACATCCTGTGATTACATTCTGTTAGTAAAAAAAAAAAAACAGTTTCTGGACTAAATTAACCACATTTTTCTTTTACAGTCAACAGAAGAAAATCACCAGAATTCAACAACCTGTGTCGTCTTCTGGAGGAAGCCGTGAGACACCAGATGGAAATTCGTTACTTCTGTTTGTCACTTCAAACTTTTCCTATTAAACGTTATATTTTCTTAAGTGGTGTCCTCGAACATTCAATTTCCTAAACTTATTTTACAATGTGAAGTGTGTATAGTGTTTAAATCCATACTGGAAGTTAAGAGAACTTTCCATTTGCATTTGACCTTTAAAGAATCACAACATAAAGATTATTAGAATCTGCTCAACTGTTATTACCTTATAAATTATTTGGTTCTAGGATGAAGTCATGCAAAAACAGTCAAAAGTAGCCAAAGTCCTTTGGACAGTTTAAAGTTAAAGTTCACAGACCATCCATCTACCCATCCATCATCCATCCATCATCTGCACCCAGCAGCAACTTTACCAGGGAGACACAGGTATCAACATCCACCCCTTCAGCTCCTCAAGGTGTTCACAGACCATCCATCCATCCATCCATCCATCCATCCATCATCTGCGCCCAGCAGCAACTTTACCAGGGAGACACAGGCATCAACATCCACCCCTTCAGCTCCTCAAGGTGTTCACAGACCATCCATCCATCCATCCATCCATCATCTGCGCCCAGAAGCAGCTTTGCCAGGGAGACACTGGCAGTTTCAAAGATCACAGTGTGATGTTTTAAATCAATCAACTTTATTTATAAAGCACATTTTAAAAACCACAGGGTCAACCAAAGTGCTGTACAATAACATAAAAGACAAGTTAATTAAAAACTATAAAAAGCATACAAAAATAAATAAATACATATACCAGTCTTACTGCAGGTGTGTTAACATGCCATAAAAGATAAGATCACGTGTTAAAAGCCAAGGAATAAAAGTGTGTTTTTAAAAGAGATTTAAAAACAGGAAGAGAGAAGGCCTCTCTGACACTGAACAGTTCCACAGCCTGGGAGCAACAACGCCAAACGCTCTGTCACCTCTGAGCTTCATCCTAGTTTCGAGGACTGTCAGCAGCAACTGCTCAGCTGATCTGAGATCGAGGAGGGCAGGAAGGTTGAAGCAGCTCAGACAAATATGGTTTTGCAACTTTATCAAGCACCTTGTGCATAACTAAATAATAAAAAAAACATTTAATACATCTTTATTGTAAAAATAGTAAATTGGAAAATACATGGGTTTAAAGAAGGCAACAAGGTAGGATTATGAATTGGGTTTAAAAATTACAGCTCATGAGGTACTCATTATAACATGACATCTCTTTCACAACATTATGTCACAGCCTTCATCGTGTTCTTCTTCTTGTGGTGGCTACTAGTAAATAGCTTGAGGGAACACTACTGCCACCATGTGGTAAGACGAGTAGGATTCTGGACCCCGCCCACAGAAGGGGTACAAAAAAGCTGTGGAAACAGAACATAGATGTGACCCGACCCGAGCTGAGCCGATCTGATCCGACCCGTGCCGACCGGTGGAAAAGGGGCATATGTTTCTCAGCTGGCTTGGGAATGACTTGGGATTCCCCCAGAGGAGCTGCTCCAAGTGGCTGGGGAGAGGGAAGTCTGGGCCTCCTTACTTAGGCTGCTACCCCCGCGACCTGACCCCGGATAAGCGGAAAACAATGGATGGATGGATGGGTAGACGGAGAAATTGACTAGGGGTGGTCCTGAAGGAGGAATTGGCAAAGAATGTAGTAGAGGTGAAGAGAGTGTCAGATAGGGTGATGTGACTGAAGGTAGAAGTAGAAGGTCTGATGCTAAACATAGTCAGTGGTTATGCTCCACAGGTTGGATGTAGTGGGGAGGAGAAAGATGCATTTTGGAAAGATCTGGATGGAGTGATAGAGAGTATTCTCAGGGAGGAAATAGTGGTGATTGGAGCAGACTTGAATGGACATGTTGGTGAAGGAAACAGAGGGGATGAGGAAGTGATGGGTAAGTTTGGTATCAAGGAAAGAAACCAGGAAGGACAGATGGTGGTGGATTTTGCCAAGAGAATGGAAATGGCTATAGTCAATACTTATTTCCAAAAGAGGGAGGAACATAGAGTGACCTATAAGAGTGGAGGAAGGAGTACGCAGGTCGACTACATTCTGTGTAGAAGAGGAAACCTGAGGGAGATTGGAGACTGTAAGGTTGTGGCAGGGGAGAGCGTGGCCAGACAGCATCGGATGGTTGTGTGTAGAATGACTGTTGTTGCGAAGAAGAGAAAAAGAGTAAAATCAGAGAAGAAGACCAAATGGTGGAAGCTAAAGAAGGAAGAATGTTGTGAGAAATTCAGAGACGAGCTGTTAAAGGCTCTGGGTGGTAAGAAAGAGCTTCCAAGTGACTGGGCTACTACAGCAACAGTAATTAGAGAGACAGGTAGGAAGGTACTTGGTGTGTCATCTGGACAGAGAATGGATGATAAGGAAACCTGGTGGTGGAATAGAGAAGTGCAGGACGCCATTCAAAGAAAGAGATTATCCAAGAAGAAATATGACAGTGAGAGGACTGAAGAGAGGAGACAGCAAGGAGATGGTAAATGGTAAATGGAGCTTATTTATATAGTACCTTCCAGCCCCCTATGAGGGGTCCCAAAGCGCTTTACAATACCAGCCATCCACCCATTCATACACACATTCATACACACATTCATACACCGGTAGCGGTAGGCTGCCATGCAAGGCGCCAGCCAGTCCTACCGGGAGCAACTTGGGGTTAAGTGTCTTGCCCAGGTACACAATGACACATGGTGTGGGAACACGGGATTCGAACTTCCAACCTTCCGATCGGGGGACAACTGCCATTACCACTACGCCATGGCTGATGGGACATAGAGCAAAGAGGGAAGTAGCTAAGTCAAAGCAGAGGGCATGCAATGAGTTGTATTGGAGACTGGACACTAAAGAGGGCGAGAAGGACTTGTACCGATTGGCAAGACAGAGGGATCAGGCTGGAAAGGATGTGTAGCAGATTAGGCTTATCAAAGAAGGGAATGGTAATGTTCTAACAAGTGAGGATAGTGTGATGGGAAGATGGAAGGATCACTTTGAGGAGCTAATGAATGAAGAGAATGAAAGAGATAGAAGAGTGGATGTCATAGAAACTGTGGACCAGAAAGTGGGAAAGATTAGTGAGGGTGAAGTCTGGAAAGCTTTGAAAAGAATGAAGAAGGGAAGGCAGTAGGACCTGATGACATACCAGTGGAGGTTTGGAAATGTCTTGGAGAGATGGCAGTGAGGTTTTTGACTCAAATATTTAATGGAATATTTGAGGGTGAGAAAATGCCTGAAGAATGGAGAAGAAGTGTGCTGGTGCCCATTTTTAAGAACAAGGGTGATGTACAGAGTTGTAGCAACTACAGGGGAATTAAGTTGATGAGCCACACAATGAAGATCTGGGAGAGAGTTGTGGAAGAAAGACTTAGACAAGAGGTGACTATCTGTGAGCAGCAGTATGGTTTCATGTCAAGAAAGCACCACAGATGCCATCTTTGCTTTGAGGATGTTGATAGCGAAGTACAGAGAGGGTCAGAAAGAATTCCATTGTGTACCCTGATGCATGCTCAATAATCCAGGTAGAAAAATAAAAAAAGCTAAGTCTGGTCCTCTGGACATTAAAAAAAAAAAAAAAAACTCCATTGTGTGTTTGTGGATTTAGAAAAAGCATATGACAGGGTGCCAAGAGAGGAGGTGTGGTATTGCATGATTAAATCTGGAGTGACAGAAAAGTATTTTAGACTGGTACAGGACATGTATGAGGACAGCAGGACAGTGGTGAGATGTGCTGTAGAGTGACAGATAGCTTCAAGGTGGAGGTGGGATTGCATCAAGGATCGGCTCTGAGCCCCTTCTTGTTTGCTCTGGTGATGGACCGACTAACAGGTCAGGCAGGAATCCCCATGGACTATGATGTTTGCAGATGACATTGTGATCTGTGGTGAGAACAGGGAACAGGTGGAAGAGAACTTGGAGAGGTGGAGGTATGCACTTGAAAGAAGAGGAATGAAAGTCAGCCGTAGTAAGACAGAGTACATGTGTGTGAATGAGAGGGAGGCCAGTGGAACAGTGAGGCTACAAGGAGCAGAGGTCACAAAGGTGCAGGACTTCAAGTACTTGGGGTCCACTGTCCAGGAAAATGGGAAATGTGGTAAAGAAGTGAAAAAGAGAGTCCAGGCAGGATGGAGCGGATGGAGAAAAGTTTCAGGAGTGATTTGTGACAAAAAGGTGTCAGCAAAGGTCAAAGGAAAAGTTTACAAGACAGTGGTGAGACCAGCTATGTTGTATGGTCTAGAGCAGTGGTTCTTAAAGGAGACCACAGATAGGTTGTTAAAATTTTTATGGTATGTCTGTGGGGTATCCAGACAATGTTCATTCAATTTAATACACAAAATAATTATTAGATAATCAATTATACCCTTTTTAATTCTGCCATTTTTAACTTTCGTTTTGAACGACTGGTTTATGATAATGAGATCTCGTGGCCACGCCCTTCAAAGATCTGTTTACATTAACTCCGCCCTCCAAAGGCAGACGAGGATGTCTGAACTCGCGTTACTTCCACCCAGATCCCTGCTGTTCAGCTGAGCTGAACTGGACCGCAACGTATTTATTGTGGGACAGATCAGACGTGTACAAGTTGTCGTGTCATTTTTAATTTTTTCTCTGTAATAAATGTACTACGTAATCCCTGACGTCTCCCTCCCTCCCCCTGTGCGCGCGCGCTGGAGGGAGCGGATGTCACTCGCAGCGGACACACACACACACACACATACACAGCGGGGCTGTCTCCCTCGATCAGCGCGCCGCACACACACACACACACACACAGGTTTGTTAATGTGGTTTAGCGGTACGTAGTCTGGCCTGCTATGACACATAAACCAACACACACACACACACACACACACTGCAACATGCTGCATCGCTGTTCATTCAAGACTCCCATCTGAAAACTATGCCATTATCTGGGCCAGGAGGGTTAGAGAATCTTTGCAACGCTCACGTTAGCTGGCTAGTGTCTGTGACATTTTTAGCCATTGTGCTGACATGAAATCAGGAAAAACAACCGTCACCTCTTTTATACTGAAGTGGGTGGAGCCACACCAGGGGTTGCTAGGTGAGGGGCTGGACTCAGGTTTGAGGTGGGTTGTGGCTGCGGTTTGTGACGTCACAAACCACAGGAAGTGAAAACGAAGTGTTTCTATCAAAGATAAATAAATATACTTAGAGTAAATAAACCACTGGGTGCATTTTTTTGGCCCTAGGACTGTTTTTTTATGAAGTACATACCCAAAGTTGAGTAAAAAAAAACCATTAAAAAGTGAATTTTGAATATGTGGTCCCCTTTAACCTTTTTTGAGGTACCGAACCCACCAGTTTCATATGCCCACTCACTGAACCCTTCTTTGGTAATAAATAAAATATTATTTTTTTCCAAATTCCAAATTCAATTTACTGGTGCACAAAATGAGTCGTGCATCAACATCACCTTGCTCAATGAACAAAACCAACACAGTGCATGAACTCACAACAAATTACAGTATTACTTTATTCTGGCCCAATAAGAGTTTCATCTCCAAAAAATATTTTTGTACTATTTTTCTAATTAAAAATAAATTAGGATTTTTTTCAAGAATTTAACTTTTAAATTTTTTTGTTGTTGTTTTGAATACACAAAATACTTTTTGGGGCCAGAGTAAAGCATTGTTCAAATTACATACTTGCAAATCAGTGTGACTTCTGCTGTTGTTTCTGAGAGACCAGTTTGGATTTGCGTGGCTTCACCTTGGCAAGTGCTACTCTCATGTCATCTTCACAGCAAAGTCTGTTCCCTTTCTTCGTTTTTATGTCCAGCATCCTCGAAAAGGATTGCTCGCAAAGATATGTTGTGACAAATGGTATAAAATATTCCAGGGCTTTTTTTTTTTACCTCGGCGGCAAAGGCTCCGCTGAACCCCTGAGACCGACTCATTGAACCCCTGGGGTTGTTTGTGTACTAGAATGAAAAACTGTGCAAAAGAAAGATAAATCCAGAAAACAAGGGACTACTAGAGCTACCAACAGAGAAAACAGGAAGTGACACAATAAGTCTCGCCACAAACGTGCAACGTCAGGAAGAAGGATTTTTATATATACCAGTAAATGTTTCTGTTCAGTGCCCTGAGATGACTTCTGTTGTGACTTGGTGTTTTATAAATGAATTGAATTGAAATTAATTGAAAAATTAAAATATTCTGTACTTTGCCACACAATCAAGAGAGACAATAAAGAGCAACGCAATTAAAACACAATTTTTTTGGTTTCAACTTTATTGAATTACTGATAATCAGTGGTGGGCAACGCTAATCCAAAAATTAGTTCCGCTATTTCTAAAGCACTGATTAATTTATTTAGGTCCGCAATTTCAAAAGCACTAATGTCTTATGAAAATTAGGGGAAGCTAATTCTAATCCGCTAATTAAATTCAACAATTGGTAGCAGCAAGTTATGCAATATTTGCACTACACTGCCAACTAGCGGTGCATGAACTGTTATACAGTAAGTTGTTTGAGTTTCAGAGTATTTAGTTTGGTTCTCTTCAACAGGTTTGACAAGGACAAAATGTACCCATTCCAAAGTCTGTTAGCTAAACTGCAGACATATTTGGCTGTTTTTTTTTCTTCTTTTGTTACTTTTAGTACCACTAGATCGCATGTGTCAAACTCAAGGCCCGTGGGCCAAATCCGGCCTACCATAACCGTTTCTGTGGCTCTCTACACCCTAGAACTTCAAGATAACAGTTGTAAGCATGTTGCTCTCAGGTGATGGGTCCCCATCCCTACACTCCCTGGTCTCTCTGTTAATTGTCTTGCTTATCTCCTCCATTTTGTTGTCCAGGTGTTTGTGATTGTCATGCTGTGTGTTCATGTACCTGTATATAAAGTCAGGGATTTTTTAATTGATAAAGCTCTGTATATGTTGTATAACACAATCATTGTTCCACATTTAATCTATTGTATTGAGGTTTGGGGAAAAGCGTGCAAAACAATTACAAAGCCTGTTTTTATTTTACAAAAGAGAGCTGTAAGAGTAATCACCAGAAAACATTTCAGTCACCCATCAAACACCTTGTTTCTTCAGCTAAATTTATTGAAATTCCAGGAATTGGTAGAATATAGTATTTTATCAGTTATGTATAGGGCTCATAATAACACATTACCTTTAAATATCCAAAGAAATTTAGACAAAGTTATTACAATCTTAAAGGGACAGATATTCATCAAACCACAATTCAGAACCAGCTTAAAGGGACGGTCTACCTCAATTCAGGGAGTTGGATTGTGGAATGTTCTGGAGAGTGATGTTAAAAATGCAAAATCAATTCATTCATTCATTCATTCAACCTTTATTTATACAGGCTAGCCTCGTTGAGTCACGGGGACTCATTTACAAGAGGGACCTGTCTCACTCACACCAAACAACCATCCACTCTCACACTCACACCTAGGGTCAATTTAGAGTCACCAATCAGCCTAACAAGCATGTTTTTTGGTCTGTGGGAGGAAACCGGAGTACCCGGAGGAAACCCACGCATGCACGGGGAGAACATGCAAACTCCACCCAGAAAGGCCCCGGACCGGGATTTGAACCGGCAACCTTCTCGCTGAGAGGCAGCAGCTCTACCAGTTGTGCCACCGTGCTGCCCAATGTATACATTTAAGAAAAAGGTCAAAAAGGACTTGCTCAAAAGCTATATATGATGTACTCTGATGCATGCTCAATAATCCAGGTAGAAAAATCTAAAAAAGCTAAATCTGGTCCTCTGGACATTCAACTGTGGACTGTGAGGTCTCAGTTTCTGATAGAGGAAATTTGCAAACTGATGTGTACCGCAAACCCACCCACACAGACCAGTATTTACAGTTCGACTCCCATCACCCTCTGGAGCACAAGTTAGGAGTCATCAGGACTCTGTACCACAGAGCAGACAGCGTCCCCACTAACTTAGGAGCCAGACAGAAGGAGAAATCACACACAAAACAGGCTCTAGGGAAATGTGGATATCCTAACTGGGCCTTCCTGAAAGCAGAGAAGAAACCCAAACAGGACTCCAGCCAACCATCAGGTGAAAAGAAGGAACCCAGACCCAGACCAGTGGTCATTCCGTATGTTGCGGGAGTTTCAGAGACATTGAGACGTTTATTCTCTAAACACAACGTCCCAGTGGCTTTTAAACCCCAAAATACATTACGGCAAAGACTGGTTCATCCCAAAGATCCAGTCCCCCGGCACAAACAGAGTAATATTGTGTATGCTGTTCAGTGTCAGGAGGGCTGTGATCAGTCTTATATCGGGGAAACTAAACAGCCACTGGCCAAAAGGATGGCCCAGCACAGAAGATCAACATCATCAGGTCAGGACTCTGCAGTCTACACTCATCTCCACGCCAGCGGTCACTCTTTCAAGGATGAAGATGTTCACATCCTTGATAGAGAGGAACGATGGTTTGAGAGAGGAGTAAAGGAGGCCATCTTTGTGAAAAGAAACCGTCCATCATTAAACAGGGGTGGAGGCCTCCGGGTTCAACTGTCCCCCTCTTACAATGCTGTTATTGCTAGTATCACTCAGCCCTCTGTGAATAGCAAACAACCATCAGGGTGCTAATGATCCATTGTTAGGCTGATGGCCCTCCTTGATCATGTGAGCAGCTGGTTTCAGGCTGTCATCAGCCAACTGGTTGTGCAACACTGTGGGAGGGTGCTATTTATAAGACTGAGCTGAACACAGCAACTCAGACTGAGGAAGTCTTTCGGACGAAAGACGAAACGTTTCTACATTTTTTTTTGCTTTGTTTTGTTTTATTTTTTGAATGTCCAGAGGACCAGACTTAGCTTTTTTAGATATATATGATGTAGCTTAGTGTGTTTGTGTATTACACTTATGTTGTACTTATGATGTAGCTTAGTGTGTTTGTGTATTACAGTTAGAAAAATTAAGTAGAGTTATTCATTTTGTGATGTAGTTTGAAGGTTATCATTGGTTGAACAAACTGTGAAATAAGGGGCAGATATAATAAGATTTCATCTTCTTTCTGCTCCTTTCATTTTATCCTACTTGTATTCTTGTATCTGATGAAACTGTTTTGTATTGTTCTTTTAAAATGAATGAATAAACATCAAATCAAATCAACGGCCCAGTCAGAGTCCAGAACCTGAACCTGAAGGTGGGACCTTCAGAGAGCTGAGCAGAAACCTCAAAGAACTGAAGCAACAATGGAAAGAAGAGTGGGTCAGAACTCCTCCAGAACCAGGAGAGAGACTGATGAAGTCCTGCAGAGAACCACAGAGGGTTCTGCTGCTGAGGTTCTGTTGGGTCAGAGGCACAAGCTGAGGTTAAATTTTAATGATTTTAGAACTTGTTAAAGATCATCCATCCAGCCATCCAGCTAACTGTCTATCCATCCATCCATTCAGCTAAAAGTCTATTCATCCTTGTATCTGATGAAACTGTTTTGTATTGTTCTTTTAAAATGAATGAATGAACATCAAATCAAAAATAAGTCTGTATCTCTGTGTTTATCATTGTCCTGGCATTGTCTCCTGTTGCCTCTGTCTCCTGAGTTCCTTGTGATTCCCTGAGTATGTAAGCTTGCTGGCCTGTCATGTTCTCTGTGGCCGTCGCGGACGCCATTTTGAAGAGTCCTAATGGTGAACTACTTTTTTTAAATCCAGCAGATTTGACCATTTCGTGAAACTCTCAAGCTCAGAAAAACTTGTGCTATAACGTCAGCTATGAAATATATTTTTTCTCAGCAAAGAAATAATTGTTTTACCGTGTTTTGTTGTAAAATCCTGGCTTCTTTGGCCGTCGCGGACGCCATTTTGAAGAGTGCTAATGTGGCGAACTTCTATTTTTAAATCCAGACGCGTCGCGTAGGCCCTGAGAAACATCCACAAGTTCACCCTCCATGTTAAAAAGTCTTCGTCTGACTCTTCGAAAACAAGCAATAAGGCTGCAGAGTAACACACTGGCTGCTAACTGCTATAGAGAGAGCACACACCAAGAGACTGAGGGGGACGCTTTTTTGTCACGGACCACATCCGGCGCTGCTCGTAAATACGTTATTTCGTTTTTACTGATAGATAATTAGTTATTAGCGGTACTGCATTTTAAATAAAAATAGCACAAATCCGTTTATGAATTATAAAACTTAGTCAATCCGCTGTAAAGCTAACAGATTATTTAGCTACGCTATAAGCGGATTAGCGCTACCTAGCGGCCGGAGGCCCACCACTGTTGATAATAATTCATCAGTTATAAAAACAAGACACATGACCCTTCATTTTCCTTTTTTCAGCCACCAAATTTTCAGCTTCACTTTTCCAATCTCAGAACAGATGGACAGTATCCCAGAAGGTTTTAGGAAAGGTGTGGTCTCAGTACCTGCAAAGCTGTGATCACCTCAAGCTGAAACTTTCAAACCTTCTTTGAATTAATCAAATAATTAAAATGAAGTATGATTTCTTACAATAACAATAATCAGTACTTTTGTTTTGTCTGTCTGCAGAACTCCCACAGCATATCTGGAAGGAGGAAAATATTCTCACTGAGCAGCAGCTCTGTAACCAGGATAGGAACTCCAGTTTGGACCAAGAAGAACCAGAACCTCCACATATGAACGAGGACGAAAAAGAAGCAAAACCTCCAAAAATAAAAGAGGACCATGAAGCACCAGAAACTTCACAGATGATGAAGTACCATGAGGATCCCAATTTGCCACAAAATCAAGAGAAACAGGGAAAACCAGAACCTCCCAAGGATGAACCAGAATTTCTAGAGATAAAAGAGGAGCCAGAGACTGAAACCTGTATGGTAACTCCTGATTTTAATGAAAGAAACCAGTGGGAACTGGAACCAAACTCCAGGGACCAACTCCTTTCACAAAACTCTCCTAAAGTGGAGAACCAAGATGAGGAAAGAAGCAGGAATGTAGAGCCAGGATCCTGCAGAGATGAAGAGCCGAAACAAAATAAGACAAATCTACAAACAGGAAGTTATGGTGACAATGTGGACCGTCCAAACGTAAAGATAGACAAAAAAATGTCTTTACTGTGTATGACATGTGGAAAAAAATTCAGAAACAAATATAATTTAAGAGATCACATGAGAAATCACACAGGTGAGAAGCCTTTCTTATGTGAGACGTGTGGGAAAAAATACCGTGTTAGAACTAGTTTAAAATACCACATGACAACTCACACAGTTGAGAAGCCTTTCTCATGTGAGACGTGTGGGAAAAAATACCGTGTTAGAACTAGTTTAAAATACCACATGACAACTCACACAGATGAGAAGCCTTTCTCATGTGAGACCTGTGGAAAAAGATACTGTGATAAAAAAAGTTTAAAATACCACATGACAACTCACACAGGTGAGAAGCCTTTCTCATGTGAGATGTGTGGAAAAAGTTTTATTCAGAAAATTAATTTAACCCTACACATGAGAACTCACACAGGTGAGAAGCCTTTCTCATGTCAGACCTGTGGAAAAAGATTCAGTAATAGAAAAAATTTAAAATACCACATGAAAACTCACACAGGTGAGAAGCCTTTCTCATGTGAGACGTGTGGGAAAAAATACTGTGGTAGAAAAAGTTTACTATACCACATGACAACTCACACAGGTGAGAAGCTATTCTCATGTGAGACGTGTGGGAAAAATACAGCGTTAAAACTAGTTTAAAATACCACATGACAACTCACACAAGTGTGAAGCCTTTCTCATGTCAGACTTGTGGGAAAAGTTTTTATCAAAAAAATGATTTAAACATGCACATGAAAACTCATACAGGTGAGACTACTTTCTCATGTCAGACATGTGGAAAAGGTTTTCATAAAAACTGTAATTTCATCAGACACATGAGATTTCACACAGGTGAGAAGCCTTTCTCATGTGAGACCTGTGGAAAAAGTTACAGTAATAGAACATGTTTCAAAAAACACATGACAACTCACACTGAATAAAAGCCTTTTACTTTTACCTTATGGAAAAGTTACAGTGAAAACAAAAGTAAACACCACATGAGAATTCAAGTGAAAAACTGTTCTCCTGTCAGTCCAACAGAAAAAGATTTATTAAAAAATGTATTTTTATCAGACAAGAAGGTGTTAGTCTTGTGAATCTTGTACTTTCTCAGTCTTTACAGATTGCTAAAACTCAGAGTTGACAAATTGGAGTCAGAAATTCATTAATCTAGTCCTAAAACACAAGTGGGAAAGGTCAAAGGTCATGCTCAATAATTCAGGTAAAAATCCAACGGTATTCAGTCAGGTTATCTGGATGATTAGTTTTTTTGCTGGGACATTTTGTCCTTCATCCAAAGGACTAGATCAGCATAAGATGCCACAAACAAACAGAGTCCTACAAGCAGCACACTCCCATAATGGAAAAAAACAGTTTGCTGGTGATAAGATGGTTTGAATGTTTTGATGTTTTGAACCACTTTGGCATGGCTGCGTCAGAGGAGTTGCTGAGGGAGAGGGCAGGCCCCAGAAACCATTTTATCACCAACACTGTTTTTTTTTCCCACTATGGGAGTGTGGTGCTTGTGGGACTCAGTTTGTTTGTGTCTCCTCAGACTGATGAAGTCCTTTGGATGAAGGACGATACGTCTCCGCAAAAAACAAAATCATCCAGATGACCTGACTGAACATCGTTGGACCTGTGGGAAAGTTTTGTCTGAAAGAATAAAACTGTTGTTTTGTTTCAAATTACAATTAAATGAATGAACATGCACAGTTTATTCAGACTTTTAAAAATCTTGAACAGAAGTCCCTCGTTTATCGCAGGGAATCTGTACCCTGAAGCCCCGCAATAAGTGAAAAACCACGAAGTAGGAATAATAATACTACAATTATTAAGTAATATTTTAGTTTAGTATTTATATATGAAGACATTTTATATCCTTCCCACACTCTTGCAATATTCTAAACAATGTTTCTAAACTCTAAATGCTCTATTATTTCAATTCAATTCAGTTTATTTATAAAGCACCAAGTCAACAGAAGTCGTCTCAGGGCACTGAACAGAAACATTCAAATTTTAAAATAGTAATTTAACATTATCTGAGGAGCAGACTACTTAGAGTTGAACGCTTATCTTTATCTCATAAGACTCATCTTGAGAGAGAGCCTGATAACTGAAAGATCTTCCTGTCATTCTACTTTCATAAACTCTAGGGACCACGAGTAAACCTGCAGTCTGAGAGCAAAGTATTAAAGCTGCTGTATGTAACTTTATTAAAAAATTATTTTTAACATATTTCTTCACTCTGTCAATATCTCCTGACAGACTGATGTTAGACAGGTAATTCTGAAAAAAAAACTATAGTCCTCTCTGGCTTCTACCGGTGGTACTACAAGCATTTCTAAAAACCCACAGTGACCCACCGTTAACCAGCCAATAAAAACAGAGTTTTTAACCAGCCAATAAAAACAGAGTTTGGTTCATGAACGAGCTTCTCACGCCCATCCCCCGCCCATCCCCCGCCTGGCCAGTCACGAGACAGGCCATGCTGTGGAGGAGGAGCTAAGGAGGGTGAGTTGCAGGTCAGCCAGAGCAAGGGGGAGGGACCAGAAAGGTGTCTCTGTTCAAAATGTTTCTAAGTCCAGCGTTTTCCAGAAACTACAAACTGCAGCTTTAAGAAAATATGGAACAACAAGATCTCCAATATAAGATGGAGCTAGGTTGTTGAGAGCTTTGTAGGTTAGAAGTAAGATTTTGAATTCAATTCTGGACTTGACAGGGAGCCAATGTAGAGAAGCTCAAACTGGAGAGATATGATCTCTCCCACTAACTCCAGTTAGGACTCTGGCAGCAGCAATTTGGATCAACTGAAGACTTTTTAAATAAGCACACATAATGTCATGATTTCATCTCTCTGCCTCCAGCTGCACTATCAGCCACGCCCACTTTCCCCCTCTGCATGGAGATCAGCTGATCAGCTGCAGGAGGAAGTTATCCCACAGCTGTGGGCTTCACACAGGTGCTAAATCAGTTAAAATACTTTATTAGAATAGAAAATCCATGTTGACTGTGTGGCTCATCCATCAATCAGCCAATTGTGTGTCATGTCCAATCTTACTTTGAAAAACTGTGACAGAGCAAGTCCGCGCAAAATGAACCACAAAGTATCGAGGGACTACAATATTCCCTTTAAGACTGTGGCATTGTGGGTAATGTAGTTGAGTTTCACAAAGTACAATGCACCAGAGGAATGTGTGCAGACAGTAGATATTTAGTGAAATTCACTTTAGAGAGAAAATGTTTTTATTTTTATTGGTTTAGAATTTGTATTGGCAATCAATGAATTGTAATTATTTTTGTTGCCATTTAAGATCTGAGGTGTTTAGTCCTGGTCCTGGAGGGCCACTGTCCTGTCAGACTTTTCTTTGCTCCAACACACCTGATTTAAACCAGTTGTTTCTGCAGAACATGAGGGAGTAATTCAACCACTGAATCAGGTGAGTTGGAGCAGGGAAACAAGTAAAACATGCAGGATAGTGGATCTCAAGGACCAGGATTAGAAACCCCTTATTTAGATTGTGTTCAGTTTTTATCTTTATTTTTTGTTTCTATCTGACATTTAGAAAATGTAACAAAAATACCTGATGCTGAAGTTCTGAGGTCTACACCTCCATATTATGGAGCGGCCGTGGTGTAGTGGTAATGGCAGTCGTCTCCCGATCGGAAAGTTGGCGGTTCGACTCCCGGGACCCGCACCATGTGTCGTTGTGTCCTTGGGCAAGACACTTAACCCTGAGTTGCTCCCGGTAGGACTGGAAAGCACCTTGCATGGTAGTCTGCCGCCACCGGTTTATGAATGTGTGTAGCATTCAATATATGTGTAGCACTTTGAGATTTTCAGTAATGAAAAGTGCGTTATAAATTGAATTAATTATTATTATTATTATTATTATATTAAAGTCCACATTATGCATTTTTCTTGAACCACAACTGTATTGCTTCATAACGTTTGAGTTGTTTTAGACTTTAACATTTTTGTTTTTCAGGTGTTCTTGGTCTGAACATGTTCCCTTTAAGTCTGGTCTCTCGGTGCAACATACTTGCTATGGGAATTGCGCCCCCCGCGCGATTACCTGAAGGAATACATTCACGCCTTTACGGCAGGGGCGTCAGTGTCGCGCCAGAGGCCCCGCCCTCTGGGTATTTGAGATTAGCACTTTGAGATTTTCATTAATGAAAAGTGCGTTATAAATTGAATTCATTATTATTATTATTATTATTATTATTATTTAAGCGGCTGACGCCCATCCATCTTTCTCTTTTTTGCCCTTCACCTCGCTTAACACCTGAACTTCGTGGGACTTCTCTGTTGTCGCATCGCTCGACTGAGGTGAGCTTGCTCCCTACACTGAGCGTACAGAGAAATGTTCCTGCGTACTGCTGGGCTGGCGAAAGCTAGTCCAGCGTTTTTCTACTTACCTCGAAGTTTTCTTCTCTTTCCGCAGCTGCTTCGCTCGACGGCGCTAACTGCGTCACAACCTCCTGCTAATCATTAGCAGGCTAACCAGCGAAAGCAAGACAGCGAAGAAGACGGCTTTGAACAAAAGGAAACTAGGACCAACTTCCAATCTTCTCGTCTCCGGACATGGCTCCCGAGAAGGGAAAACGGAGGACAAAGAGGAAGAAAACCAGGACGACGAGTCCTCGCTCGCGCCCATGCCCCAGCGGATGCGGCTACTCCCTCTCGGCGACGGAAACCCATGAGGCCTGTCCTGTCTGCCTAGGGATTCTGCACGCGAGGAAAGCGCTGGAATTCCCCGACTCCTGCTCCCACTGCCGTCGAATGTCGGCGGTAGTGAGGAAACGCCGCGCGGACGCGTTGGCCAAATCCATGGCTAGGAACGCGGTGCTGAAGGTTGCACGTCGCACTAAACTGCTCGCTCCCGAACCGGAGCTCGAAAACGTGGACCTGGAATGCAGCGGTCGAGTCGGAGAGGACAACGTGTCGGAGTCCTCAGTTGCCATTGAGGACTCGACGCCCGAAGTGTTTGACCAAGACGCCAAATATGGTCACAAAGGAGAAACCGTGGATTCCTCCCAGAACCTGGCGCAAATCCTCCCGGAACCGGACTTGTCTGTACCTGCTCTGTTCGACCTGTGCCATAGGGCGGCAGATACCCTGCAGGTCACGTGGCCAGACCCCACGCCTTGCCAACAGGTTACGAGGCTAGCGGGAAGCTACTTCTACGCAAAGCTGTCGACAACGTCGTAGAAAATGCCAATTTTTCCGGACTTCCTCATGGAGCTCAAACGCTCCTGGGCGGAACCCGGAGCTCCCATCATGCTGTCACTATCCCATCTCCTTGATGTCGCGGGAATGGAGACAGTGGGCCTCGCCAGCGCACCCCTGATAGAGGAGACTCTGGCGGCTCACCTGGCCCCCACAGCCACGGGGACAAAACCAGCGCTACCCAGCAGGGCCTGCCACACTTTGGAGAAACAACTCGAGAAGTGCTACAAAGCTCAGGGCCTCGCGGCTCGCGCAATGAATGCATCGACCATGGTGCAAGCGTATCCGGCAGAAAAACTGCAGGATATCTAGGTAACGAAAGACGAGCAGGCCGTAACGGAGGCCATGGAGGAGGCCCATCGTGCCTCTGACCTCGTGCTCCGCATGATGGGGACAATAGCCATTTCCTAAGGCAAGGCAATGGTGGAAATAGTTGTTGCCCAACGCCATCTTTGGCTAACATTTTCAGACCTCCCGGAAAACCAGAGGTCTACTTTCCTCCAGCACCCGATCGAGTCGACGGGACTCTTCGGGGGAGCCCTGGAACGCGTCCAGGCCAGGCTGGAACAAAGACACAAGCAAGCGGAAGCCTTCCGCGAGGGGTTGCCAAGGAAAAGTTTTGCTCCCTCAAAGGAAAACACGCGTGGCTTCCCACGGAAGAGACCCGCTGGTGACGGTGAAACTTTCCGGTACCAGCCAGGGGCCCCTTCGATGACCCCGTACGGAACACAGTCTCAGACCTGATGAACCAGGACGGACTGACAGTTTTACAGGTTCGCCCGCCCACGTGGTACGGGAACCTAACCTTTTGATCCCAGTCTCTGCTCGTAAGAAACTACGAGGAACTGGTGACATGTGTGCGTGCACCAAACATGACTCGCCTATTGCATGTGCAAACAAAACAAACACTTTTTCAGACATGTACAAAAATAAAAGTACCAAAGCACAGACTGCCCTGGTTCTTGACTCGAGTCCCATTTTTATAAACAAACCATGTGGTCAAACTATGAACCACAGCAAGATACACGAGCTCTGTCAGAGACGGTCAGATCTCGCGATATCTTCTGTCGGGCCGACCAGTCTGCTCGATAAAGCGCGAGAGGGGTCAAAGGCCACCCCTCCAGCGCTAAAACACGATGAACAGGCTCAGCGCGCATGCGCAGGCCTGGAAGGCATGTCTACCAAATGATTGGGTCATGACAACGATTTGTCACGGGCTCAAGTTGCAGTTCTCAAAAAGACCGCCCTGCTTCACAGGGATGCTGCAATCTAAGATCAACCCTACACATGCACACGTGCTGAGGGAGGAAGTTTCGACGATGTTGCAAAAGGGAGTGATTAGTTTGGTTTCAGGACGCAAACTACTCTCTGGCCACTACAGCAAGTACTTCCTGGTGCCCAAAAAGGATCATTCCCTGAGACCGATTATGGATCTCGGGACTCTTAACAAAAGGATTAAAACATTTAAGTTCAAGATGCTTACACTGCGGCAAGTTCTCCAGTCTGTGAGATCAGGAGACTACGCATGTACAATGGATTTAAAATATGCCTATTTCCATATAGGCGTGTGGAGGAAACACAGAAAGTTCCTCCGCTTTGCGTTCGAGGCAAACGCTTATGAATTCAAAGCTTTATTCATTCAACCTTTATGTATACAGGCTAGGCTCGTTGATCCACTGGGACTCATTTACAAGAGTGACCTGTTTCACTCACACCCAGGGTAATTTAGAGTTACCAGTCAGCCTAACATGCATGTTTTTGGACTGTGGGAGAAAACCCACGCATGCACGGAGAGAACATGCAAACTCCACCCAGAAAGGCCTCTGGACCGGGATTTGAACCGGGGACCTGCTCGCTGAGAGGTAGCAGCTCTACCAGTTGTGCCACCGTGCTTACCCTTCGGTTTAAAGACTGCTCCGCGCACATTTACTAAATGTCTGGATGCAGCCCTGACCCCTCTTAGGAATCAAGGACTCAGGGTCATGAATTACTTGGATGACCTACTGATTCTGGCTGAAAGCAGAAAGCAGGCCCAGTCACACTCCTATAAGGTGATATCTGTTTAGTCTCTCGGTTTTGTCATAAACCTACAAAAAAGCGATTTGACTCCATCACGGGTTACCGTATTTCTGGGAGTACAGATCGACACTGTCCGGTACAGAGCATGGCTCTCAAAGGAACGGGTTTCCTCCATTTGCCGTTGCCTGGAAAGATTCAAACTGGACCAACGGGTCCCTGTGAAAACCTGCCAACGTCTTTTAGGCCTCTTGGCGGCAGCCATTCCCTGTGTGCCACACGCATTACTGAAAATGTGGCCCATACAAGTATGGCTAAACCGACGAATACAACCCACCCTGCCTAATCAAGCAGGAAAGGTTAGGATAGATTCAGAGTGCCTGAAGGCCCTGGAACCCTGGAGAGATTTGTCCGTTTTCACGGAAGGGGTCTCACTGGGAAGAGTGTCATCTTGTGTGGTCATCACGACGGACGCCTCAAAAACAGGATGGGGGGCGATCTGTAGAAATCAGAATGCCCGCGGCCTTTGGAATGAACAGGAAGCGAGATTACATATCAACTTCCTGGAGTTGCTGGCCGTATTCCTGTCTTTAAAATACTTCTTCAATAAAGGTCTGATTGCAGGACAACATATCCTGGTGAAATCAGATAACAGGACCACAGTGTCCTTCATCAACAGAGAGGGAGGGACAAGGTCCTGGGTCCTCCTCGGACTGGCGCAGAGGATGCTCACATGGTGTGCTCCAAGAATCATGTCACTTAGGGCGACTCATGTCCCTGGTGAACTAAATTATGGAACAGACGCCCTCTCAAGAGGACCTCTTTTGGCATCAGAATGGAGCTTGAACCCACGGATTGTGGAACAGGTCTGGTCACGATTTGGGAGAGCCTCTGTAGACCTCTTCGCTTGCAGGGCTAGCTCACACTGTGACCTCTACTTCTCTTTGAGGGAAGCAGACGCTCCATTGGATATGGATGCTCTGGCACATGATTGGCCAGCAGAGGAACTCTACTATGCCTTTCCACCTGTCCCTCTGATCGGGGCGACATTGGAACGGGTATGCCAGGGAGCCCTCTCCCTGATTCTCATAGCCCCCAGATGGCCACAGAAAACGTGGTTCCCAGAGTTGATCTCAATGTTATCAGGGATGCCATGGCAATTGCCTTCTCACAGGGACCTGCTGACTCAGGCATGTGGACAGCTTCTACACCCACGTCCAGAGTTATGGCAACTTTCAGCCTGGCCTCTGAAGGGAACTGGCTGAGAGCCTAAGGCTTTGGTTGCTTGGCCCAAAACAAACAGTAACAACATTCACAAGAGTACCCCTTGGTGTTTATGTTTTGCCTAGGAGATGTCTGTTGGAAGGGTTTCCCCTCTCCCTAACTGATCTCCAACATCAGGATGGGCTCCACTTGTTAGTCGTGCCCTATATAAAAGAAATAAGAAAGAAAGGTTTTTCTAATAAGGACCTGGGAGGTTACCCTGTGCTTGGCCTGGGTTTTCTACCTCCACATTTGTCACCAAATTTATTGTGACGTAGTGGGTCCATTGCTCCTCCTGTTTCTCAGGATGCTCCAGAGGGAAAAGGAGATGATGAGTACTCACACTGGTGGAGCACGCTTAGGCTGTCTCTAGTTGGTGTTGTACATATATATGCCCAGTGGAAACATCACGTTGATGTTCTTTACATTCTGCATTTTTTCCTCTTAGCATGTGCTCTCTACATTCCCTGTAGAAAGCAGCTAGGAGCTACCTGTCCTTTTAGGACGGATGTTCTCACATGCACTTTGCTGAGCATTTCAAGGGCGTGAATGGATTACGTTCCCATAGCAAGTATGTTGCACAGAGAGACCAGACTGAAAGGGAACTGAAAGTTATGCACCATAACTCATGTTCCCTGAAGGAAGGGGACGAGGTGCAACATAGCTGGCCCTTTCAATGCTGAAAGCTCGGTGAAGTGCATTCTTGGAGAAAGATGGATGGGCGTCAACCGCTTAAATACCCAGAGGGCGGGGCCTCTGGCGCGACACTGTCGCCCCTACCGTAAAGGCGTGAATGTATTCCTTCAGGTAATCGCGCGGGGGTGCAATTCCCATAGCAAGTATGTTGCACCTCGTTCCCTTCCTTCAGGGAACATGAGTTATGCTGCATAACTTTCAGTTTCTTTGTCTGTCAGGAATTATCTTGTTTCTCCAAACTAAGATCACTTTGTCTGCTTGGAAGTGTTCCAGAAAATATTGGTGATTTTATAATTAATAATTTTCATGTCAGAAACCACTTTAACAAATCAAATACAAATTAACTTTCTTTGATTACTGTAACAAAGAAAAGGTTGCTGTAAACTGTACATGTAATTAATGTAGATTTCTATTTGTTTAATTTCAGTGGTTTTCTGTCTGTAAATTATTTTGTACTTTCCAAACATACTTTAATAAATAGGCTTGTGAAGTATAAAGTTTTCTAAATTTCACTTCTGTACCTGCCTCTGGTTGCAGGTTTTAAATCCATAGACTTTTAGATGACCACTAACGAGTCTTTAGGACTACTGTAATTGAAACTGAGGTAGGAATTCTAGATTTGACTCTTTTTTAAAGACTTTATTTTTTCCATTTTTTTCTCCTTTCTTTTCACTTTACTTTTTAAAGCATCCTTATATACAATAACATTCAGAGCTCCCAAAAAAATAAAATAAAATAAAACAAAAACAAAAACAAAACAAAAAAGAGGGGGGAGGGGAAGGGGGTAGAGCATCTATATGACATGAGCAACTAAATAGTGGTCAGCAAAAAGAAAAAACAAAAACAAAAAAGGCAGTTACATCATTTAGTCAACATTTATACAGCTGGTATCAAGATCCAGGAATGTTCCATTTCTTCCAGTATTTGTTATATTTTACAGTGTCAAGTCTTAATGAAAAAGTCATTCGCTCCATTACATGAATTTCCTTAATTATATCCTTCCAGTCCAAACATGATGGTGGTTCCACTTCAAGCCACTTACGAGTTATAGCTTTCTTTGCACCTGCTAATAATATTAATAGGAGATATCGTCTAGATTTGACTCTTGATATTCAGTTGCTCTTAGGCTGGTTACATCTGGTGAATTTTCACAGATGGAAGATGTTAGCTATTGCAAAAATTATAGTAAAACACATAAATGTTGTAAAAATGTTCAGTCAGGTCATGTGGATGTTTTTTTTTTTTTGTTAAGACATTCTGTCCTTCAAAGGATGAATGACTAAAATACAGAGCTAACTATGTTGCATTTCCATGAAATGCAACATAAATGTTCTTGTTTTTAGTTTTCTACATCACTTTCGACCTAGCTGTTTTTTCCCATTAAATACCATTTTATTTTCACTTGTTTAAAAAAAAAATCTTAATTTGTAGATATATTTTATGATTGTCTATTGTTGTCCACTGTTTTCTTCACTCTTTGTTAAAATCAGGTCTCTCTTTTAAATGAGTCCCCAGGACTCGATGGGATTAACCTGTATAAATAAATAGCAATTTTCTTGTCACAGATACACAGCTGGTTATGAATCAGTATTGTCCCACATTTTGAATGATCACATGTCTTGTATATAAGGACAACCTTCAATCATCTCTATCTGGCATGATCAACATTGTTACTGTATTCTTCTGGGGAAATATATACATTGTAGTAAGTGGAGGATATTTTTTTACCATCATTCACAAGTTTAGCAATGACATTAAACAATACTTTATTTCGCACAAGAGGCAGAAATCTAATATTTCTATAAGGATCTATGAAGACATTTCCAGGTTTTTACTTTTTTGATTTGTTCCTCATGTAGCCTACGCTCTCTTGTTGGTACTCTGTCTTTACTGTTTAAATTACAAGAGTTGTGAATTTTATCTCCCTTCGTCTTCTATCATATATTTTTGTTTGCATCTTTCATTAGTTTTTTTTTTTCTTTTTTCTGGTTGTTGACATATATCCTCTACAAGAGTTTCGTATCATGTAATTTGTTAATAAAGTGGAAAAAAACTGTATAAATAAAGGTTGAATGAATGAAAAAATAAATGTTGCATTTAGGGGGGGGGGGACAGATGAAAATGTTGTATTATCTTATATTCATGAATTATTTTTTAGAATAAAATGTTTTCTTTGAATATGTTTAGTATCTGAAAGAAATAAAGATCCAGTTGTTGGAAAATGACAGCCTTCTTCCTATTGTAGAATCAGTATCAAGTTTTTATCAACAAGCTGCAGATAAACTAAGCTGTTAAAATGTGAAATCTGGTAGAACAGGATTTTTTTTAATTATCAAGTACACTGTAATTAAGTTTAGTGCCAACTCGCATAATTCTGTTTTCATTTCAACAGTTGGTTCTTATTGAAGGCGGCAAGTTTCTGCCGGAGCTTCACAGTGTGACACCAGCGGAAGTCAACAAGGTGCAATCAGCGTTAGCATAGTTAGCTCTATGTGTTTCTGTCTGTTCATGTGTCTGTTTGTGAGAGAGGTGAATGTTTGAGTGTGTGCAGCAACAATGTCTTCAGTTCAGTCTCTGAGAGAGTTTATCAGCGAGCGACTAACTGCTGCTGCTGAAGAAATATTCACAGAGTTTGAAAAAACCATCGTCCAGTACGAGGAAGAGATCGATCGTCAGCGCAGACTGCTGGACATCACCTGGAAACCTCAGATACACCTGCACAGAACAGGTAGGAGCAGCAGCGACCACAAGACACGTTCAGGAAAGTTTTGTTGATGCAGTTTGCAGCTGAAAGTGTTTATTTCTGAAGGTTTAAGACACAGCTGAGTCGACAATAGTCTAAACATCACTCCTTTAAAACAAGAGTTGTTCAATCTGATCAGTGGCAGGACATCCAGCTATTAAAGTCATAACGTAAATAAACCAAGTTTCATGGGAGTGATCGAGGAGTATAGCTCGCTCTCGGGCTACAAGATAAATATTAGCAACACTCAGGTCTTAACAATAAACTATAACCCACAGAGCGATATTAAAAACCTGTACAATTGGAACTGGGAAGCAAAATCAATTAAATACTTAGGGGTCACATTACCAAAAGATTTATCCAGGATTTTTTATGTCAACTACGGGCCACTAATGTCAAATCTGAAATCAGACATACATGTACAGAGATGGAACCTGATCCCTTTCTCAAACTTATACTCCAGAGTAGAGTCGGTCAGGATGAACATTCTCCCACGTTTCCTATATTTATTTCAATGTTTACCTATCCAGATACCAGAAAAATGTTTCATAGAGTGGGAGAGACTAATATCCCAATATATTTGGCAGGGGGAAAAAAAACCAAGGGTGAGGTATAAAACGCAAGTTAAAGAAAGAGAAAGGCGGACTAGCTCTTCCCAACCTAAAGGTTTATATTACCTTGCGGCTCAGTTAAGACCAGTGTTCTGTCTATGCTCTCCAAATTATGATGCGAAGTGGAAAGATATAGAAGACTCAACAGTAGAAGGAATACCTTTAATAACAGTACTGTACTAAATGGACAATGACATACAAGAGAGGCTGAATATACCTCGGGGGTCAATGTTACACACGATGCTGGGCTCTTGGAGAAACGTGGTTGAAATTTGTAGATTGGGGAACCAGATGAAAATACTCAGATGGTGTGCATTCGACTCTGCATTTAAACCAAACAAATTAGATGGGAGATTCAGAGGATGGATCCAAAAAGGATTACCGGTAACCTCATACTATACATTTACACATAAGGGGGTGTTTAAGAGTTTCGAGGAGCTTCAGAGATCTAATGGGTTGGAGAGGGACGACTTCTTCAGATACTTACAGGTTAGATCTTATTTCAATAAAAATATATGTGACAATTGGGAATCAGCCAAACCAGGACTTGTTAATGTGCTTATATCCTTGTTGAAGTCAGGTTCATGCAAGAAACTTGTTTCTAAACTTTACAATGGTATCCTATCTTTTAAACAAGGTGACGCAATCTACATAAGGAACAAGTGCGAAAAAGAAGGAAATTTAACTATCCCAACTGAAGGTTGGGAACGGATCAACAGATCACATTGGATGACCTCGAGCTCCAATACATGAGACAGTTCAGCTGGCAAAACACTATGATACTTTGGGACTCCAGCTCAGAAAAAACATTGGGGCAGCGGAGACACCTGTTGGAGACTCTGTGGAACAAGCGGGGCAAATCATTATTGCATGTTCTGGGGTTGTACGGTGATTAAATAATTTTGGGAGCAAGTACCTGTATGCTCCCACCTAAATAACATTTTCTCTGAACGGATCTCATGTAATTGCAAATCCTTGTACTTGGGAAACATTGTATTTTACAGCTGGACTCTAGAAGATAAAAAATTGCTGTTAATGCTTCTGGCAGCAAGTAAAAAGACATTCACTAGAAAATGGTTAATGCCTGAAGCACCTAAAGTAGAGGACTGGTTTAAAATTGTACAGGACATCTACACTCTGGAGAGACTATCCTTTTCTGTTCGAGGTCAAAGGAAATCATTCTTCAGGATCTGGTCTAAATGGACAAACTATTAAATCAGTAATCCATGTGGACTAAATATGCATACCTCATGTAATTAAGTTCATACTGTATATTCAGGGTATCCGCGGGGTTGTAAAAGGTAGTAAAAGGTAGTAAATGAAATTAACACAAATTAAGGCCATTAAAAAGTATTAAAAAGTAATAAACGTCATCTGACGAGGTATTAATTTTTTAAAAACCTACACAACTATATTTTTCTTGTTCTGTCGTCTAAAAAAAGGTCTGTGAATTTATTTATCTTTTCTAATTTTATGTTCCAAGTAGGACCTTAGCTAAAACAAAGACGTCATATCGTCAGTCAGTGTGCGCGCGCACCTACAGCTGGTATCATGTCTGTAAAAAGAAACAGGAAAGGATCACGGCTTTATCCTCCGACATTTAACAAGAAATAATAATAATAATAATAATAATAATTGTCTAATCTTGTCATCTGCGTATGTTTCCCATACACAGACGAAATTCGTCTCTGCATTTAACCCAACCACCTACCAGGCGGTGCAGTGAGCAGCCATAGAAGGCGCTCGGGGAGCTGGAGAAATAGGTGTGCACTCATAGACACCCCAAGATGTGTAGTGGCCGGGACGCGAACCCGCGTCCTTCGGGTCCCAAGTCAAATGTACCTAAACAATTGTTTGTTAGCTCGAAATTATAGCAAAAGGGGTGTCTCAGTCTAACGTTTTCTTAATAAAAGTACTTTAATGGTTAAATCGGCTTTATTTAAAAAAAAAAAAAGTGTCGCTGCCTCAGTGCCTGTGTGCTCCGTGATCGCTCAGCGGTGACAAACAGGAAAAAGGAGCGCGGCTCGTTTCGCCGACATTTAACAAGAAAATTACCTAAACAATTCTTTGTTAGCTCGAAATTATAGCAGAGGTGTTTTTCTGTCTGTCATTTTCTTAATAAATGCACTTTAATGGTCAAATTAGCTGCATTTCGCCACCGTGGTGCAGCTTGCTGCTGGATTGAAGGTTCATGCAGAGAGGTGGGGAGAGTATGGCAGGCCGATTGAGTCATTAATAGCTAGTGAAGATTCTCAGTCATCCAGGACATGGTGAATTCTAAAAAGTGCAATAAAAAAACAATAAAGTATAATATAATAGTATAATAAATAGTATAATAAATAAAGTCCAGTTGTTTTTGTCTTGAACTTTTTTAAATTTGTCATTACTGTATAGGCACGTTTTCCTATTACATGATCCAACAGCATGCCATACTGTTGAAATTTTATTTTTTTTTCAGTCAGAATGAATGAAACGGTCATATTTCAGTGTTATGGTTTATAAATATGGGGGGAAAAATCTATGAATATGTCACTTCGTCCTATAAGTTGCAAGGCATGTAAATTATGAAAAAACTGCAACTTACAGGATGAAAAATACAGTAGTTATTATTTTTCTCCCTCTCTTTTTGAATTATGCATGTGTTCATTGTTGAATTATTTTAACTAAACTGTTCTGTTTTCAAGTTTACAGCTTTTGTTTGCCATTAGAGATATGTTATGTGTGGGAATAATTAAACTTTTTCTCTTGGGTTAGATTTAAATAACAAGTAGGTCAGTGCTTTTATTGAGGCAAGAAGCAAATTGATGTATCCAGTAATTGTTATAAAACTACATTTACTACCAAAGTTTAGGAAGAAAATGACAGTAATCTATCACTTTACAATTAGTTGCTCTAAACTGAAGTACAACAGGTTGCCGCTACGGTTACAGCTCGGTGCCGTGATGGTATTAAAAAATATTTTGATGGTATTAAAAAGGTATTAAATTCAACTCTGGAATTTCTGCATATACCCTGTTGTTGTTATCAAGATTCAAGGTGAAATTCAAAGCAGAGTGAAAATGTTTTGGAAAGACAGAGAGCGCTGGAGCCCTTCTCAAGAAAACAACGGATTAACTGTCTTCTGACTTTCTAAACAAAACGGCCGGGTCTCTTTGACCCGAGTCTCAACTTTCACACAGCAGTGGACACAGTGATGTTTCACATTACAGAATAACAGCATAAAAGCACACATCATGAAAATGACAAAATGTTATTCTTTTGATTACATTAGAATAAAATTAAAGAAGCCAATAGTCTCTTTTGGTGACTATGTTCTCAGATTACAACTAATGGAATAATTTGTAGTAAATGTCTTGCTTTACTGAGAGGTCAGTAAAGGTCATCTCTGGAACAGTTCAAAAATACACAGGTGTATCAAAGTGGACACGGTCATGCCCACTACAACTACATACCCTAGCTTTAAAGTAAGCATTTCCACTTCTACCCTTAAAAAAAATCTCCGCCCCTTCAGTCATGGGCAATTCAATTAAAAACACAAAAATATAATTAAACAGCACAACTAAATCGCAAATGAGTTTTACAGTTTAAGTGGATCATTAATAAAAGTTTGGTTATTGGAAATACAAGAGAAATGGTTGATGGGTAATCACATTATACCACGTATCAAAACAACAGCCCCAATTTGTCAAAATGGTGAAAAGACTGTCCGATTTACTTTCATTAACAAAAAATAAATAAAATAACTGTCTTGTACAAACAACCGAGAATTGAAGCACATGAATGCAGTGGTAATGGAGATAGTACTCGACGCGGAGGGTGGGGGGGGGAGGGATTCTTGAGAGAAGCGGAGCATGCTCTATTCACACAGGGAGAGCTGTTGGTCAGGATACTTCTGGCTCTCTAAAATAGTTATTGAATCACGTGTATACAAATGTAGGTAAACATAAATGTTTAACAACATGTTAAAATACAACAGAATACAGGAAATAATATCTACTTGATTCAAAATTTTCTGGGGGAGTACCCCCCTCCACACACACACACACTGTTTGCATTCCGGCATTGTTTGATTTACAAATTAAACACTGACCAGACGCCTCCGGTTCAGCAAGAACCTTCATGTCCAAACTGAAACGTTCCAGCAGAACTCTGAGTGCTCCTCCAATTCACAATTATTGATTTATTGTCTCCTGTTGCCGAGCGAAAAGGTGAAATTGACAATATCATCCATCCATTTGTGAATGTTGTGTGTGTGATAACTTGTAAAATATGTTGGGTACCATCTGTCCTCCCTCTCTTTTCCTTTCTGTCTCTGGTTCTGGGCTCCGGTCTCAGGAGCTGCATCTTGATCAGAGGTCCAGCTCTTCCAGCTCATCTTGGAGGACTCCAAGGTGTTTCCAGGACAACCGAGAGACATAGTCTCCTGGGTCTTCTCCCAGTTGGGCATGTCCATAACACCTCCCTATGTGGATGTCCATGGTCCATCCTCATCAGATACTTGAGCCTCCTCAACTGTCTCCTCTGGATGTGGAGGTGCAGCGGCTCTACTCCGACTCTCCTATAACAAAACGTCTCGCCCCGTCCTGTGAAGGAACAACTTCCATTTTGGTGTGTGGCTGCATCAGAGGAGGTAGGTCACTATTGATAGTTGGGTTTCCACGTCAAAATCCAAGATGGCCACCATCATGTATATCTGTAAACTGACCACCCAGATCATCACACTACTTTTATCTACACTACTGCAGATACATATACAGTACTCTCTGACTAGCCTTATCTAAGGATGCCAAATGTGCCTTATGTGCCTTACTTCATATGCCACTTTGCCTATATACCAACATCAACTACCTCATACATATACTGTGTACATTAACTTATATGCTGCTGTGCCACTCTTTGCAAATGTCAACGCTAGAAACTTCAGTTTATTTTATAGATATACTTTTTATACTTTTTATACTACTATGCAAAAACTCAGGACAGTATTACACTTTTATTATTTCATTTTATGCTTATGTTCATTGGGTGTTTGGTGTTTCAGTGTTGGTGTAAATTTTCATACTTTTATACTATTATGAAAAAACTCAGGACAGTGTTACACTTTTTTACTATTTTATGCTTATGTTTATTAAATGTTTTAGTGTTTAGTGTTTAGATGGTTACTGTTGCACCGAGGGACTGAGAGAAACGCAATTTCGGTCCTGTGTATGTCCTGTACATATTGCAGTTCTGACAATAAAGTTGACTTTGACTTTGACTTGACTTTGATTTGAGGAAACTTCCGAGTTTTCATAAAGCTTAAAAATATAGTTTCCTCAAATTATTGAGGTGGGCACAGATTAATCAATGGGGGGCCGAGGCCACCAGTGGCCACCCCCCTGCTCTTCCACTGCTCCTGGTGGTGGATAAAATGGCTCCTTTCTGGGGTCTTTCACTCTGCTCTGCCTCAGACAAGATGAAGCAAACCTGCCTCTGTTCTCCGCCTCAGTGTAACTCCTCCCCACTTGAACATATTTCATCAACAACACGTATACGTTTATTTCATTCTCTGATCAGTTCCAGTCCAGACAAACACTCGTCTCCAGAACTACAAACATTCACTGCTCAAACCCGTCAGACACAGGGACATTGTCTTGTCTCTTGTTTTTATTTGAGTTGTAACAGATGATTTGACTGATGGAGGCGTTCAGGATCTGTTGGGTCTTTGGAGGTTTACAGAACAAGAAAAACACTCAAGTCCTCCGAGCTCAGTTTGGCACTCGAGCAGCAGTCCACCAAGTGGTTTGTTTTCCCTTCTGCGTTTGTCCCAATGGTTCTGATCCATCACTGGAAGCTGCTGGTGGTGTGTGGGGGGGCCAGAAACATGGGAGTGTTTATTTAAAGGTGCGTTCAGGTGCTGATGGCTCAGACACTCCTGGGTCTGTGGAGGTGATAATTGATGTGACAGATGTTTGTCCTCAAGGAGTTTTCTAGGTTTTGAGTTTCTGTGTGCGTGCGCGGGCGTGCAAATGAAACAATTTACGAGCATGAGTAACTTTTAAAGTCAGTCTAATTCAAGATGGCCACGATAAAAAAACAGCTGCAACATGCTGTGAGGTGGACAGCCTGCAGTTTTAAGCCACTGTGCCGGTTTTGACCAAAACGGACACAAATCTTATTTTCAGTCAAATCAGTTCCACGACAGCGGCGGGCGATATGCATTCCTTCCTTCTGGGCCTTTAAAGTGCCTCTGACGTCAGATTTTCACAATTAATGTAAATGCATGTTTGAAGGATAAAATTAACAACGT
Organism: Garcialebias charrua; assembly: GCA_038048925.1. NCBI lineage: Eukaryota > Metazoa > Chordata > Actinopteri > Cyprinodontiformes > Rivulidae > Garcialebias > Garcialebias charrua. Next base: position 41,185 of record JBBPBX010015005.1, read on the forward strand.
ATTGCAATTTTTTTTTTTTTAAATTCATGCCACTGAGATGAATAGTTGAGATATTCAGATGTGCAATAACAGGAAGTGATGTCAGTAACAGGAAGTGACATCAAAGGGGAACACCTTCATGTATGGCTGACAGACAGAGAAGAATCTGATGTTTCTTGAAATAATTTTGAGAATCAGAGAGATGAAGAGGTCAAATAAGATTACAGGTAGTCCTCGACTTACAAAGAAGTTCCGTTCCTACACTCCGTCGTAACCCGAATTTCCACGTAAGTCGGATCATACGTACATACTGCACCTTATACGTACAATATACTGTATTTTACCAAGCACTTAGCCTATCCTAACACAGTACCCTACATAATTATCAAAAAACACTTACATTTGGAGCCTTAATGAAGGAAAAGAGTTAATAACCTGCTGGGAGCTGGTGAAGCCTTCCTCCGTCTGTTAGCATGTTAGCTCGGTGCTCCTACAACATCTGAGGCTGTAGTTCGCGCAGTCCATAGTGTTTCCAGTAAGGCCTGTTAGCATGTGTTACATGCTGTCGCGTGTTATTAGTACTTTCTGTATCAATGGTTGGCTGATGGTTGTACGTACAGATCTTAGGGGGAATAATTTTTGGGGTTAAAAGGTTTTGGGGAAGCTGTTTAACTTCAGTTTAATTTAATTGGCTCACGCTATCGGTAGGCGTTGCTGGTCCGCCTATAAATAGGCTGGGTGGCGGTGATCCAGCAGAAGTAGCCGAGGACGAAGTCGAGAAAGCAGAAAAAGACATTTTTGTTGTTTTTTGTACACTGGTTGCACTCGTCCTGAGTGCTGAAGACTGAGGCGTGAGCGACCTGCTAGCCTCAACGGTTTTTTTCTCTCTCTCCTTGACCAGATGGATTTTATTTTTTTAACCATCCTGAAGTTGGATTCGACCTGGTGAGAGCGGTTGTCATGTTTTTCATCTTTTTGTTATCTTAGGTGGGGCCTTTTTGGATTTAGTCTGGTACCCACAGAGGCTTCGACAGCCCTATATTGGGGTTGGCCCCCTGGGGTACTGTTATATTTTGTTGGACCGGCTCACCAGGTCCGTCATTTGTTTGTTACTTTTGAGGTTCTGTGGACACGGGGAAGCCGAGGGTTTCAACTTTTTCCTTTTTTTCTCTTCGCAGAGCAGCCAGAGGCGGCGCAACCAGAGCGCACCGCCAGAGAGCTTAAAAATATATATATTTAACCCTCCTTTTCGTCTCGTGTCCCTTAATATGCTATGTTCCTTGGGGACGTAACAGCATGTTAGCTCGGTGCTCCTACAACATCTGAGGCTGCCTGTTTGCGCTGTCCATAGTGTTTACATTTCTGCCGTCAAGCCACTGCTTCTGCCGTCAAAACCGGAAGGAACTCGGAACTCGGCTTTTCAAAATAAAAAATTTCAAAATATATACTGTATATATATTTTTTAATGGAGATGCGTGCCGTAACCACAAAACGTCGTAACTCGAGGCCGTCGTAAGTCAATGACTACCTGTATTTCAATCAACAGAGTTCCCCTGTGATGTCACTTCCTGTTTTACTTTGGATGCACCGAGTCCAAAAGAAAACATGCCATAATGGGTGAAGTCATGCAGTATGCAACATTTCTTGAATGTTGTTTGACATTTTCTTCCACTCTTTGTATTTGTAGGAGATGCAAGTGACAGGTAATTTAACTACAGGTGTCCCAACATCTGTCTGCCTGTTTTTAATGCACTGATAGGATTTTGTTGGTTTCCAGTGAAGATCAGCAGGAAATGGACGTCTGGACGCTCTAAATCTTGTATTTTCGTTCACGTCATCACCTGAAAACATCAATTCTTTAGTATTGCACCATCTGACTCGTGAGTCTGAACTGGGTTCTGTTTCCCACCCAGCGATGTGCCGACTCGTCAGTGGTTTAACAATCACCTCTGATCATCCAGAGCAGGAAGTGTCGCTTTGACCTGAACGTCTGCTCCGTCTGAAGGAACCTTTTTTATTTTTCCACTCTTCGTCCAAACCAACAGCGCGGGCGTCGAGTCAACAAACGACCAGACTCCTGTGTGGTTCTGCTCGTCACGCCGTGCTGTTGCATCACTCGGAGAGGCAGCAGAATATTTGCTGCAGAGCTGCCAGGAACGCTCTGATGACATCATTTACTCACCCTGTCCTCAGTGACCCGCTGAGCAAACGGGCCTGATGGAGGCACGGCTCTGCAGGCTGAGGCTTCCTCCAGCTGGAAGGACTTCTCACCCGACAGCTGCTGGTGCAAAGCCTCAAGGAGGTGAAGAATCGGAGAAATCTGCCTCTGAGAAGCGTCGAAACGCAGCCGTGGTGCAGAGACGAGTCCTGGATCTTTCTGTCATCTGCTACGTTCATGGACCACTCCGTCTTACACCATTCCACCCCAGCTAAAGGGTGTGTGCACGGTTAAACCCTTTAGCTGTTTTGTGCACCTTCTGAAATCACCAGTTACCATATTTTCCGCCCTATAAGTCACACCACCCTATAAGTCGCATTGTCCAATTATGTCCAATAAATTGGAAAAATCCATAAACATGTTGTTGCTTCGCCCTATAAGTCGCATCTATTATGAGTCACTGCTGACGTTACGCATCACCGTTGACAACCCGGAAATGTGGGCCCCGGTGTTTTGCCCAAAATGGACCGACAGCCAAATGGTGGCCACAGGAGCGTGCAGGAAGGACTTTAACAAGATTAAAACACTTAAAAACAAATTTTTGTTTGCTGAAAATTATAGCAAAGATGTGTCTTAGCTGAACTTTTCCTTAATAAATGAACGTAATTGTGAAATGAGCTGGATTTAAAAATTAGTTTTGCTACGTGCAAAACCTGCACCCGCACGGGTGGGAACGCTGCATTTCTTTAAAATTTAGCAAGATAAACACCTAAAAAAAATTGTTTGCTGAAAATTATAGCAAAAGTGTTTCTGAGCTGAACTTTTCCTTAATAAGTGAATATAATGGTCAAATCAGCTGAATTTAAATTGTTTTGCTTTGATGGTCTTCCAAACGTGTTTGCGCTGCGAAAATAAATTATAAATGAAATCGAATTTTAGCTCAAACATCTCCTACAGCTAATAAGTTGTAAATGTCCATCCAGTGATTACTTTCTGTAAGTTTCATCAAAATCTGTCCTGTGGTTCTTGAGCTATTTTGCATTGCTAACAGTAAAACACTGAGCTAACAGTAGTTCATACCTCCAGAGAGCAGGAGGCCGTGCTGCGACAGAGTGAGTCCGACCAGAGGAGGCTGCTGTCGGACACATGAGCTGGGAACGGTCGGTGGACCCTAGCGGCCGAAAGTGGTACTGCACCATTTTTTTGCCAAAATGAAAAACGGTCATATCTCAGCCAAAAATTGGTCTAAAAATATGGGAAAAAATCCATAAATATGTCGCTTCACCCTATAAGTCGCAGGACATGCAAATCAGGCAAAAAGGTGCAACTTATACGCCGGAAAATACGGTAATGATTTTGTGACTTTTTAATCTGAAGGTCAGCCTGTAAATATTCAGCTCCATCAGGAAGGAGCTTTGTGACTTTTTTTTTTTTTAAATATTTAACTTTCCTGCATGTTCCCCATAAAAACCATGTAGATCTCTAGGTCTTCAGAACCACTCGTCTCTGAAACCTGCTTCATCAAACGGCCTCTGTTCTTGTCTTTGACTGATTTTTATTTTTTGTATCAGCTTCTTAGCCACGGGGCTTTGTGGGTGTTTTTTGTTCTTGTTGAACTGTAAATATTTAAATGTTATGCTCTATTTATACTTATGAGTCTACCATGAACTGAAAATATATTCATTTTTTATTCTGCTGATTTGTTGCACATCTACCTTTTTTAAAAGTCATTTTGTTTTTAGCTAGCAGTTTATTCCCTTGCGTTTAACAAATATATTATTCTTTTTTATTTTACCTAGTATTTCACTTCTTTTAGCTAGTGTTTAGCTATTAGCTTTTAGCTAGGAAAACTTATTTACCCTTATTTCATATACTGTTTTGTTGCTTTTTCATAGAACTTAGCTGTTTTAGCTCTTAGCTAGTGTTTTTCTTCAATTAGCTCTCAACTAGCATTTTGTTTTGTTTAGCTTTGAACTAGCCTGAAGCTCCATTTAGCTTTTGTTTTTTAGCTAGCAGTTTTGTTTTAACTACCAAGTATTTTTCTTATTTTTTGGCAGTTGGGATTTAGCTCACTTGAGCTTTTAGCTTGTCATCTTTGTTTTCAGCTAGCATGTTGCCCAACTTTCAATGTTTGATAAACACCTTCTGGGCAAGACACGTTGCTAAAAGTATTGTTTGAAGGAATGCATGTCAGCTGACACACAAAGTTTTAAAGAAAGGTCCGTGTGATCATTTAGCTCTCAGATAAAGTGTTGAGGATGACTCTCAGCTACTACCACACCAAATTTTAGCTCAATGTCTGTAAAACTGATTGAGCTATAAACCTTTATGTTTGTTAAAGTGGAACAGCTGTTGTAGCTAATATGTTTGTTTGTTTTTTTTGTTTTGTTTTTTAGCATTTTTACTACTTTTAACCAACTGTTAAGCTGCTTTGCTAGCTTTTTGTTAGTTAAGCCACCTAGCACTTTTCTACTTTATGTTAAAGCGTTTTGGTGTTTTGGGCTAATGTTTTGCTACTTTCAGCATTTGTCTAAGATTTTGATGCTCAGTGCTGGTGTTTGGCTATCTTCAACATTTTCCTACGCTTTGCCTTTGGTTAGCATTTTTGTAGTTTCAGCAGTTAGCTAGCATTTCACAAACTTTAGCTTTTGGTTAGTGTTTTGCTGTTTTTTGCAAATGTTTAGAAATGTTCAACCTTTAGCTAGCACTTGGCTGTTCTTTGCTTTAGAGTTTTGCTGCTATTTGGTCGTGCTTTTTGACTTTTAGCTATTTTTGCTTTAACAGCTAAGTTCTTATTTTTTAGCTAATTTACACAAACGCCTTCAGCGTCTGCATTCATTCATTCAACCTTTATTTAGTCAGGTAAATCTTTTGAACCTCATGGGCTCATTTACGAAAGCGACCTGCTAAAACTAAAGAACAATGAACAGCAATGGTAGAATTTCCTTAAACAATAAACAATAAACAAACAACAATAAACAATAGAAAACAAAAGAGAGAAAACAAAGTATCAAAAAACTAGCAAAACATTATAAGGTAGACATTATAAGGTAGTCTGCAGGAACTGCGTCCTGTGCTGCAGCGATTCTTCACAGCAGCTTCGATCATCGTTTTGTTCCTTATGAAGAAGAATCCTCTCGGAGGAGGAAACATGGTCGTTTTATGGACAGACGACAGCCTGAAGTTTAGAGTCTGATGATTTAATGTGAATGAGTGTTCACAGCCTGTAACACCGTGAAGCTCCGGTTGTTGCACTCGGTCACAGAGAACACGTTAGCAGAACCTCAGAACACAGCTGGTTCTGAGAAACTGAGCGTGCTGTAACACCACGTCTGCCACGAGATCCTGGCAGAAAAAACACCATCGGACAAATATAGGAGGCAGGAAGACACAGCAGAGACCAGATCAGAGACCGGATCAGAGACCGGATCAGAGACCAGAACAGAGACCAGATCAGAGAGCGGATCAGAGACCAGATCAGAGACTAGATCAGACCAGATCAGAGACCGGATCAGAGACCAGAACAGAGACCAGATCAGAGACCAGATCAGAGTCCAGATCAGAGACCAGGATCAGAGACCAGACAGAGACCAGATCAGAGACCAGGATCAGAGACCAGGATCAGAGACCAGGATCAGAGACCAGAATCAGAGACCAGGATCAGAGACCAGGATCAGAGACCAGGATCAGAGACCAGAGATCAGAGACCAGGATCAGAGACCAGGATCAGAGACCAGGATCAGAGACCAGGATCAGAGACCAGGATCAGAGACCAGAATCAGAGACCAGGATCAGAGACCAGGATCAGAGACCAGGATCAGAGACCAGGATCAGAGACCAGGATCAGAGACCAGGATCAGAGACCAGAATCAGAGACCAGGATCAGAGACCAGATCAGAGACCAGGATCAGAGACCAGGATCAGAGACCAGGATCAGAGACCATATCAGAGACCAGGATCAGAGACCAGATCAGAGACCAGATCAGAGACCGGACCAGATCAGAGACCGGATCAGAGACCAGATCAGAGACCGGACCAGATCAAAGACCGGATCAGAGACCAGAACAGAGACCAGATCAGAGACCAGATCAGAGAGCGGATCATAGACCAGATCAGAGACCAGATCAGACCAGATCAGAGAGCAGCTTTTTTTTGGGTGCTATTTCAACAAATCTTAAAACATTCTGCAGTTTCAGGACAATCCTGCTTTTGGTGTTGGGACTTTAGCTTTTTGAAACATTTAGCCTTTTCTGCCATTTTTTTCTTATAGAAAATGAGTTGAGCTCATTTTACATCCTTCACATCTTTAGATGTGTTTAACCTTTTACTGCTCCTTTCACATTTTGTTCTGCTTCAGCTTCTTTCAGCTTCCTTCTACAAATTTAAACTTTTTTCAGCTACTTTCAGCGAATTGTAGCTGTTTCTTCAGCTGCTTTGTGCTTCATTCAGATTATTTCCGCTAAATACATTTCTGTGCTTCTTCTAACTTCTTTTGCTAATTTCAACTTCTTATGCTCCTTTCAGCTTATTCCTGTTAGTTTCAGATTTTTCTACTATTTCAGCTACTATTTAGCTGTTTTTGTGCTGATTTTAGCCTTTTTAGCTTCCACATTATTTGCACTCATTTAAACTTTTTCAGCCCAGTTCAGCAAAATTATGCTCTATTCGCTTCTTTCTGCCTTTTAGCGACTTTTCAGCCTTTTTTTTGTTGTTGTTGTTGCTAATTTAAAAATGTTTCTGATATTTTTCGGGCAGCACAGTGGCACAACTGGTAGAGCTGCTGCCTCTCAGCGAGCAGGTCCCTGGTTCAAATCCCAGCCCGGGGGCCTTTCTGGGTGGAGTTTGCATGTTCTCTCCGTGCATGCGTGGGTTTTCTCCGGGTGCTCCGGTTTCCTCCCACAGTCCAAAAACATGCATGTTAGGCTGATTGGTGACTCTAAATTGACCCTGGTGTGAGTGAGACAGGTCCCTCTTGTAAATGAGTCCCTGTGGCTCAACGAGGCTAGCCTGTATAAATAAAGGTTGAATGAATTAATTTTACACTTTTTTGTGCTCATTTCTGCTTTGTTCAACCTACTTGAGCAAACAAGTTCTTTCTTTCTTCTGCTAATTTAAACTTGTTCTACATTTTTAGCATTTTAGCTAATGTCAGCTCTTTTCAGATAAATTCAAGTTTTCTTTGATAATATCTGCTACTTTCACCCTAATTAACCTCTTTCTACTAATTTCAGCTTATTCTCAGTTCATATTTTTTCTGCTAGTTTCCGCATTTTCTGCTATTTGCAGCTACTATTGAGCTGTTTTATAATAGTTTTAGCTTTTTCAGCTAATTTCACTTTTTTAAGCTCATTTCAGCTGTTTGCTTCTTTCTGCTTATTTAAGCTTTATTCTGCCTTGTCAGCTACTTTTCCGCATTTTTTGCCGTTGTTGCTAATTTCAGCTTTTTTAGCCAATTTCCTACTTTTTGTGCTGATTTTTGGTTCTTTAAATGTAATTCAGCAAATATGTTTTCTTTCTTTCTTCTGCTAATTTAGGTGTGTTCTTCCATTTCAGCCAATTTTTTAGCTAATTTCAGCTGTTTTTCTGCAAATTCTTCAGCAATAAGCATCCACACTGCCGTTTTGCAGGAAAAGCAATTTATTTATTTTTATTAAAGTTTTATTCATTTTACATATAAAAAAAAACATTAAAGATCATGGAAAAAAAAACATTTCATAAATACAGTATGTGAAAAAAAAAATCAAAATACATCAAATGAAAGGTGGCAGAAAGAAGAAACATTTCTTATTTTGTCTGCCCCTTTAAAAAAAATAAAAATAAAAATTACAAACAATCAATTCAAACAATTAACTTCCAAAAACAACAGATCAATTTAGTTACATTTCACACTCAATAATCAACAAATACATTAGGATGCATTACTTAAAGCTTTAGTATTTTGCTAGCAGTTTAGACTTGATAATTTTTTTGAATTTCATCACAGAGCTTACATCTTTACTTCCGGCTCTTGGCGAAGCAGCTGCTTTTCTGCTCCGCTTATTCCCTCAAGTTTTCCTCCCCCTGCTTTTGCTACTTTTGTCTCATCTGGAGTTTTTCAGTGCTCGCTTGAAGCAAATTGGAAGATGGATTTAGTGGCGTGGGCTGTTACCTCTATTGATAAAAAAAATTCCACAAAGCGTTACGGTCCGGGAGAGCCAGCTTGCCCTTCAGACACGCATCCGGCCGGATACATCATGGATTCCTGGGGCGAATGGAAGATGATGTGTTTGACTGTTCTTTCGGTCGAAGACGTGGAATACCTATTCATAATCAGATTTATGGTAGCAGGTGCACTGCTTTTTGGCTTGTGTGGATGCCTCTGCTACTGGAAAATCAGGAAGACTTCCGCGGCGATCAACGCGCTGACTAAGCTTCCTGTACAGAATGAGACTGTGATCCAAGCTGTAACCTCAATGAACCAGTTGCTTTATGAGCTTAATCGCACGGTAGGGACGGCCATTGAGGACCGCAGACCTGCGGTGCGGTTTGGGACTCGTTCGCGGCCGAGCGGATTACACCAGGGGGAGGAGGTGGACCCATAGCTCGGGTCGGTGAAAGCTTCACATAATCTGGAAGAATTGGATTTCAGACAGCACCTGGACTCAAGGCTATGGGAAAGTTCACCTAAGCCTGCCCTGAAGATAAATAAATCAACTAATCTAATCGGGACACCCCAAGCAACCTTGAACAATGCTGACTACAAATCTCTCCTGAAGTCGGAGCAACTG